>JASVER010000109.1:1362743-1384775 GCA_030449065.1 Oceanodroma leucorhoa
ACAGCAGACCAACTTGCCCCACAGCAGACCAAGCTGCCCCATATCGTGTCAGCCTGCTCCACAAAAGACCAACCTGCCCCAYATCAYRCCARCCTGCTCCACAGCAGGCCAACCTGCCCYACATCATGTCAGCCTGCCCCRCAAAAGACCAACCTGCCCCATAGCAGGCCTTCCCCACATCATGCCAACCAACCCAACATCACACCAACCCATCCCACATCACACCAACCCATCCCACACCATGCCAACCCATCCCACACCACACCAACCCCCTCCACATCAGGCCAACACACCCCACATCAGGCCAACCCTGGTGCCAACAGACGCCGAGACCCAACACAGCCATTCCCCAGCGCCCACCTCCATCCCACCCCACCCAGGCAACATCCATCCTGGACAGAAGGACCATCCCCACCGGGGCGGCACCATCCCCACGTACCGCGCAGCACCGGGAGCGCCAGTCCTGTCCCCGCACCCCGCCGGGGCCACCTGTCCCCAYCGTGCCCTGCAGCGCTTGCCCGGCGTAGGCGGCCGCGCTGGAGACGCTCGTCCCCATCGCGCTGCCAGGGACCGGCATGAGCTGTGCCGAAACACCCGTCCCCACACTGCCAGGAACGCCCATCCCACCGSCCCGGCAGCGGCACTGGTAACGCCTGTCCCCGGTGCGCGCCGCGGCACTGGAAATGCCTGTTCCCACCAGGCCGGGCGGCTCTGGAAGGGTTGAGCGTGTCATGTAGTGCTGGAAAGTCCTGTCTTCCTGTTCTCCTGTCCTCCTCTCCTCCTCTCCTCTTCTCCTCCTGTCCTCAGCCCTGTGCCGCTCCCACACCAGGGTGACCTTCCCCGCTGGAAGCCCACCAACCTTCCGTTCACCTGCAGTACTCATGGTTTTGCAATATTCATGCTGTGGTGTTGTGCGTTGTACCGGCCTTGTCTTCAGGGTGCATTTCGGTCTTGGGTATTCCATGGTGAACTCAGTAAAAATAAAAAAAAAAAGAGGAAGAATAGTGAAAAGTGGAGTGGAAAGTCCAGTTTGCCGGAGTTTGATGACCATCCTTGCAGAAGTCATCCTCTTCCATCCTCTTCCATCCTCACCCTCCCTTGCAGCCGCTCGCCAYGGTCTGCCTTCCTCCAAAGTACTTCCTAGGAGTTGGAAATGGAGCTGCCAAACTTTTCCCCTTGGTAATTCCCCATTTTCACCACAGAGCGACACGTCGATGTGGACTTTTTTTACCAAATTGTGTGATTCTACATRTGGGTACCCAATAAATTCAATACCTCGAGCTTAAGTTTCAGGTGTCATGAGCCTGGAGTTGTGCTTGAGTTCTGGCTGTTGCTGTCTCTGATTAGRAGTTATTAGTTCAACACAGTGACCTGTTTTTGGAAGATCTTCTGCGAACCAGTGCAGCTCCATTTTTTTCTTCTGATGAAAAAAACCCTACTGTTTCAATATTTTCAATAGTAAAGTGCTCTATTTTCAAGCATCCAGACTCCTGAGCCACATTGTGGAGATCAGGAGGTTTAAACACAGTAATTTTGGACTTGTTTTATCACCGTGATTCATCTCCTGGTTTCTGGCGCATTACAATACACGTGCTCCTTCCCTTTGAACTTTCCATCTTCACCTTGGAGAATCAAAACTTGCTTTTTAAGATGAAATTTGGGGTTTTTTTTGCCCAACGTGTGAAAAATGCACTTGGAATGACAAAAATGATCATAAAATCAAGAGATTTGGGAACGCTTTATGAATTTGAAACTCTTTAGATATGCTTCCTCCAGTGAGCAAAACTAATTCTAGCTCRGAAGTATATATAAAATCAGAGAAGATCACAGTTGTAAGAACAGTTATTCCTGAAATACATCACTAAAAMCAGCTTATAGAAACAGCGTGAACATGCCACTGCTTGTTTGCCCAAAACATCAAAGGATTTGAAAAAAAAAAAATCAATCCTCGGATGATGCGTGACTTTTCTGTGACTAACTTATGCTGATTTGGTGAATTTAAAGTCCATATGACACTACCACAGCAGGATTTTCCTATTTTTCTTCATTTCCACAGGAGCAGATGACTATCTCAAAACTTTCTTAAAATACTGATGTTTAGAAAAGTCAAATTAGCTACTTAACATAGCAGCTCGCATGCCCTGTATATGGAGTTTGCATTTAATTTGCTGCTTCATGTAGACTGAGAGCTCTAACCCATAATTCAGGAACTAAAAAGCAAAATTTCCCCCAGAGGAAAATTCAAATATGACCCCAAATCCCATGTTGATTTATTAATGATTTTGTAGCAGTGGAACTGATATAGCTACAAAGAAGGCCCTGCAGATTTCCAGCTCATGCTAGCTGAGGCTTTGGCCTCATATTCTAAATTTCAGATTTGACTGTGCTTTTCGCTATCTTAGTGTGACAGGGAGCTGTTTGCAAGGGCATTGTAAAATGCTCGTTATACACGATACCATCCCATGGTAGTATYGAGGAGTTTCTAGGGATAAGGTTTCAGTTTTATATTTGATTTGCATCRGCTTTGAGAGGTTAAGCCCATCCTTTGCATAGTTCACCACAGTGACCATTCAACAAGATGAGAGTCATTTAATAACCCAGATTGTGCCTCAATTTGAACAAAAATAATCATTCTTTTGGGGCTTAAAATAATGAGTTAATTAATAAGGATTGGTGGATTATTTTAACCAGAGTATTTGCAAGCTGCAGCCGGGGARGACTGCGGCTTCTTTTATCCCTGGTTTATGAACAGTCACTCGGAGCAGTCATGCTGGAGCAGCGCTGCCGACCTCGGCTGTATACGTGGCATTACGTAGGACCCTATGTAATCTACTGACGCCCTAGGAAATTGTCATTTGAATTTTTTAACCACATAAAAAGGCYGGCGTTATCTGTCTGCATCGTTTTGAAGATCACAGCATGACCTTTATTATGTTCCAGTGGATGTTCCTGCAGCTGATTGTCATAAAAGCTAAAATTCCCGCGGGTGCAGCGAGCGCGCAGATGCACGCAGCGTTCCCACCGCCGTGACCTGCCCGTCTGCCCAAGTGGTTGGTACTCTAGTGGGAAGGGATGCCATCCAGAGGGACCTGGACAGGCGAGAGAGGTGGGCTCGTGAGGGTCGTGAGACCCTCTTGAAGTTCAGTAAGGCCAAGTGTAAGGTCCTGCACRTGGGTTGGAGCAATCCCAAACACAGATACAGGCTGGGCAATGAGCGGATTGAGAGCAGCCCTGCCGAGAAGGACTGGGGGGGCACTGGTGGATGAAAAGCTGGACATGAGCCGACAATGTGCACTTGTAGCCCAGAAAGTCAACCGTATCCTGGGCTGCGTCAAAAGCAGCGTGGCCAGCAGGTCGAGGGAGGTGATTCTGCCCCTCTACTTCACTCTGGTGAGACCCCCCCTGCAGTGCTGCGTCCAGCTCTGGGGTCCTCAGCACAGGACAGACATGGACCTGTTGGAGCGGGTCCAGAGGAGGCCACAAAAATGATCAGGGGGATGGAACGCCTCTGCTATGAGGACAGGCTGAGAGAGTTGGGGTTGTTCAGGCTGGAGAAGACAAGGCTCCAGGGAGACCTTATTGCAGCCTTTCAGTACCAGAAGGGGGCTTACAAGAAAGCTGGAGAGGGACTTTTTACAAGGGCATGTAGTGACAGGACAAGGGGGAATGGTTTTAAACTAAAAGAGAGTAGATTCAGACTAGATATAAGGAAGAAATTTTTTAGGATGGAGGTGGTGAAACACTGGGACAGGTTGCCCAGAGAAGTTGTGGRTGCCCCATCCCTGGAAGTGTTCAAGGCCAGGTTGGATGGGGCTTTGAGCAACCTGATCTAGTGGAAGGTGTCCCTGCCCATGGCAAGGGGGTTGGACTAGATGATCTTTAAGGTCCCTTCCAACCCAAACCATTCTGTGATTCTATGATTCTATRCTGTTTCATTTTYTTCAAGTGAATCCAACAGGCAAACAGGAAAAAAAAGTTTTCAAAACCATCATCTGATTACTAAGCATGTCTTGTGTTCACACGTGGTCTAAACTCACACCAGCAGCTCGTCACTTTGACCTTATGGAAAGCCAGGAGGAGTTTCTTTTGGACATTTTTTGTGGAAAGCAAAGCCAGAAAATAATTAAAGTCATTATTAACAGAATKTCAAAATGCTATTTTAAAAAAATAGGGTAAACAGTCTTTCAGAATAAAGCATATTTTCGAAAACCCTCCGGAGAAAGCTGGATGAAATACCACTCAGGAATTGTCAGAAATGCCATTTGAAAACTTAAATGCCATTGAAGCTCTTGMAGCACTGCTGTATCAGTRCTCTTTTTGCTTGGTGGCACTGAATTTGAGACACATGGGCTAGTGTCCTTTCAGATGACATGTGGTGGAGAGATAATGCCTGCAGGTCATTAGGGAGATTATTTAATAGACTTTATTGCAAGTTTTGGCATGCTAGATGCTTTGGGGGCGGAAGCAATGACCTTGTGGCTAACAGTAATTCCTACTTCTGCCACAGATCAGGTCAAATATGCTTCTTWTTGGGGTATGAGATCATTGCAGAATCACCCAAATGAGCAAGCGTACTTCACTGATGGATGGAAGGATTCCAAGTGCARAGCAAAATACTTCAAGTCTGTGAGCTATTTAAAGAAGAGGAAAAAGCTTAAGTTTTGCCACTGAATGCCTATTAAATAATGTAATTTACAGGCACAGATGTGGGGTTAAAAGAGTTTGTTTAGCTTTGCCTTTGGAAAGATCAAACTCGAGCAACAGAGAGTAACGTAAGAGACTGGGTTTGTGGGTGCAAAACTCGGGACCCTTTTATGTCCAAGGTATTTCTGAGTGTCTCTATTTCTAGTTGCAGGCAACTATGTTTGCTCTATCCCCGGAGGTTGTTTTAAACAGCTGTAAGACACTTGCAGCTACCTAAGACTTTCTAGTCACCCCTATGCAATGTATCAGAGGCTCACAGTGAAAAGCACAATAAAGGTCAGATCCTTTTGCTATGAAGGCCCTTGGTTTTGAACTAATAGCAATGTGTGTCTGTGAGCATCAGCTGAAGAGCCATTAAGATATCAGCTGGTACTATAAAAGTACTGGTCTACCTGAAGATGTTCAGAAAAATGCTGAAAACGTGTGCTYAAGTTATACCACATTAAACTCCAGGGAGGGTTTATTAATTTGCAAGTACATTGGCCATTGTTTGTACTTCACCATCGCTGTCAGCTGCATAAAAGGTTTTGTTAATTGATTTCATTAATTTATCAGAAGTTTCCTGAGTGTCCTCATATAGATAAACCCTACCTCAGATAGAAAGACTTTACTGTATTTTTGACACATCATCAAGCTGTTCTGGTCACATTACGTGCACAGAGGAGATCCCCGTTCAGTAGAAGACATCTTCAAGTCAGCTCACAACCATTAGAGACCATTTCCATGGAGGACACGGTAGGGGATTCCTCGTGCTTTGGAGTGCAAATGATGCTTAGAATATCAATTATTATCCTGGTGCCTAGAAGAGCTATTATTTTAATGGAAAAACTTCCTCCTCAGACTCAAATATGTATTTTCAATGAGATAGGGGAAAAAAAGGTATTTTAAATGAGAGAGAGTCATGAAGGAGAACAGCAGCACTATCTCAGAACAAGGTGATGCCCACATCAACCTTTACAAATCAGCTTTATTCCCATACTGACTAGGTTGTACGAGAAGTAGTTGGTAATGTTGGTAATTTCTTTAGGCACTGAGTATTTTTTTACTATGTGGACTTTAACATTTGGCACCCGGGCTCTTCCCTCTTCAGAGTCTTTACAGCGCAATTGCAAAATATGGAGCAACAGCCGATAAAACAAACCTAATTTCTGGGAAAACACTTACTGCTTTAAACCATATTGCTTTAAAACCACGTGTGTATTATTTCTTTGAAGCCTTTAGTATACTAAAACATTGTGGTTTGGGGGAAGGGGTGTTGTTTGTTTTCCTGTTTTTTCGGGGTAGCTTGAGAAATGTGTTGGTGGACTGAAGTCATCTGACCAAGATAGGCTGATCTCAAATCAACTGAAGTCAACAGATTAAATTGAAGCATCTTTGGTGGGTTTTTGATCAAGTTTATGGTGAGGGTTTGCAAAAAAAACCCTCATCAAGTCACGCTGGCTTGGGATGAGGTTCACCAAATGGCCAAGACATCATGATGCAACTCAGTTCAGCGGTGAATGCCACGGTAGCAGTTGTACCTGAATTAGCCCTGACACACTTTTTTCAACCTTTTCTCACCAACCTGTGATGGAGTCAATCTGTTCCAACTTTCTTAACTATCCTAGGAAGTTTTTCTTTAGTAGGAAATCCAAAATTTTTTGCTGCTGCCTTTAAAGTCTGTTGTTATTTGCCTTCTTTTCAGGGGATGGTGGGTGCATGGATCTAAGATACTGGCAAACTTTAGGGATATTGCACTCAGTTTTGCTACAGGAATCTCACCCACTGGTTATAGTGTAACCTGAGTATGTGAACCTGAATTTTTTTCTTTGGAAAAGATATTTCAGCCTGTTTACTCCTGCGAGAGAGTTGCCAATTAGTTCAGAAGTTGTTTGAATTAGTTGGTTGAAAAATCCAAACAAAAGCTTATTGTCCAAAAGAGCTGGAGGGGGGTCAAGTGGCAGGGGGTTGTAAAAACTGCCTTCAGAAGAATGTTATTACCTCATCACTGTGGCCATAAAGAAAAGCTTTTACCAGGAAAAAGTTTAACAAGCTCAATAAATGTTCAAAGAACCTCACAAAAGCTTCTCCGTTTGGAAATAACATGAGCTATTCTTGATGCGTTATGTTTTAAGTGTGGTAAAAGAGAATTGCTGCCACGCGAAGTCGTGCTGTGATCTTCCCAGGTTTCACGAGYGAAGCAGAATCAGGCCAAGATAGTTTGGGATCATGATGGTTTAAAAGGCCTCCTGGAAATGGCCTTTGGGATTAAAGCCATGAGCCCGCAGTGTGCTTACTCAGGGACACGTCTGCATCAAACACAGGAGGTTTTGGCTTTGCGGGGACTACACATGAGCTCCGAGTGAGGGAGTGCTTGCATCCTGAGTGATCAAGGTTTGGCAAGGTGCTGGTTTGCCCTTCAAATTGCTGTTGCAATAGTTGGGAAAGTGTTGGTTTGGATCAGATAAAACCAAAACCCCAAGTCATTAAGTGTGCTCTAGAATGGAAGATGCTGGACAAATACACACGATTACTGAACGTGCTTCGTAAGTGAACAGAGGCAGCTGAACCGATTTATTTAACCATACAGACGATGAACTAAAAGGCAGAGCAGGAAAAAAAAAAAAGGAGGATTAATCAGCTTGGGATAAGGAACATTATTTTCCAAGATTTTTTTCCCAGAGTTTTCAGCTGGTTATAGGAGAAGGCCATGTCGGTACTCACTGCTTTGGGATTACACCAAATATAAACGTTACAGGTCTTAGTTTCTGTACTACGGTGTTGACCATTCTAGGGACTGTCCTCGGGGTGTGCTGATAAACACGGGCTACCTCTGAAACTCCCTGTTTTAACACACACGCTTTGTCTGCTGTTGATGTTGCTTCTTGGACTGATGACATCTTGTCTACATACATCTTCTGTGTGTGGTTTTTTTTTTAAATTATAGGAGTTGGAAAAGGAATTAGAAAAACTGTTATAAGATCATACATTGAGCTGAAGTATTAACCTCTGATAGCTTAAGTGTATGGTACAGAAATAGCTCAAATGCTATTTTCCCTTGGGATAGTTATTCCTTAATATAAAGTTTCAGTGTATCTAACTTCAGAGGAAGAAAAGCGATTGTTCTGGAGAAGGAACTGCCAACAAGCAATTTCTTCGCTCCGAAAGTAATTCTACAACCTCAGATCAGCCACTAAAGCATCTTTTATGTCAGAGAAATTAAATCAGTTACAGCCTTCTGCTTGCTCAGAAGACACTGAATCTGCACAAGACCATCAGCACCGAAGCAGCTCAGTGACCTTTTAGCATGTGGGGTCCATCACACCCACCCACCCACCTGAAAGTGGTCGTCACCAGCCACTCACTGTCACTGGAGACTGCATTGAAAGCCCACGTAAATCAACCAGAAGATGCTTTCTGATTTCAGTGGTACTGCATCTGCATTTTCATCTTGCAGAGGTGGTACTGTGATTTCCTCACTTAATCTGAGGTGTAACAGTTGTGCTTTCCACCCCAGAAGTGGTTGCATTTCACCAATGGGCAAAGTAAATCCTTCCGTGGAATATTTATAGGGCTCTTTAAGGCCCTTTGAATGGAAAGCCTCTGCTGGATGATCCATTAATGAGTATGAAAGCTAAGCATACATAAGGAGAAGAAAAATCAATATACACATTGGCTGGGAGCCCACTGGCTGTGAAGCCTCCCCGGGACAGCGTTTGCACTAAAAACTTGTACTCTCATCGGCTATAAGCGCCTCCAGGACAATATAGTGCCATTATACCAAATGGCCAAGACTTTCTTGATCTTTGACTTATTTGGTATCATTTGTAGGTCACAACATTTTGACTGACTTTTCACTGATGAAACCTGTACATCCATTTAGAAAGAATTTGTTGGAAGGGACATCCAGGCCCTCTGATGTGACAAGGAGGGAGAATGGATGGGTAGTATGGTTGCTGCTGCTATACAACCTATCTGGATAAGATATCTGCCATCCACTACCTCCAGCCAGTCATACAGGAGAGCTATATGCTACTTCCTAACCTTCCTGTTAGTTCGCTGAACAAGACGTGTCTCAAGACATTCAGCAGCCCAGTCACTTGGTCAGGGATAAACCTGTGGTCAGGATGGAGGTTGATGGCTCTTCATGCTCTCTTGGCATTAGGGGCTTGAGGTGGAAAAGCTCCTTTGACAGTAGAGAAAACTGGCAACAGCTTGATGATAGCTATTGGTGTCTATGGCAAACTCTAGTCAGAGAACTTAATATTTGGAGAACTGAGCTAGTTTCCCCAAAACTCATGCTCTCRGGGTGGGAGAATAGAAATAAATGTCAGTCCAGCTCTTGCTGATGCCTGACTTGGTGAAGTTTATGAGACAGGAATGTTTGTACAATCAGAGTGGTTTTGGGATGCCATGCAATGAGAATATGAGATCCTGGCACAGGGGCTAATATTTGGCTCAGTCAAATATGATGGCAGGGCCATCCTGCACTGTGTAACCTCGATCAAAGCACAACAGAAAGCCCGGAGCAAAGCCAGGAACTATTTGGGGAAAAACTCCTGATGTGTGATCAGCTAGCAAGGGTGGATCAGATCTGGAAGAAACCAGGGAACCAGTAAATGATCAGACCATGGGTGGAGTTCGAATTCCCACCAGGCTTCTCTTATAGCCTTTTATAACTTGTTAAAACATTCTCACCGCCAAGTCCCCCAGCCCAGAAGAAAAAAAGATAACCRCAAAGCAGAGTAGAGAAAGCTCTGCATCGGCATTTTTCTTCCTGCCCTTTGAGCCGCAAAAGGTGGTCCCTTGAACCTCTGGCAGAAGTAGGCAGGAAATTGCCCATTTTTGTGATGGYCAGGATTTTCCTTTAGAGGGAAAAACCTCATTTAACTGAGCTGTTGCCAAATAGCACCATTTTCCCGAGGATCATTTTACAACATGAAGCTTAGAAGGATTTGCACTGTAGAAATTCATGTGTTATTCCATGTGGTACTGCTGCTTGGGCTAAATTGACAAAATATTTATCCAGAGGGTAATGCATCCATTTCTGCTCCGTGCCTCCTCCTCGTACAAGGCCGTTCCACTCTAGGTTAGTGGTTTCTCGGCATTGCTACCTGGCATTTCCCCAAAATGCCTTTTTTTTTTTCCCTTGTCATGGAGTTACTGACAGGCACCTCATGAGGGCAGCATGTCCTCTCTTTTTCTTTTTTCCACCTCTTTCCTTAGACCCTTCTCTGCTTCCAGACTGAATCAAAAAAAGCTGTGTATGCACTACAAATGGCACTACTCTGCTTATGCTACTTCAATTAACGAGGGTCTCAAAGCAAGCTGGTGACATCCCACCTCAYGACATGCTGGTGCTGTAGAAAAATTGCTGCCCTGCTTTGCATATAGGGAAAAAGCAGCTAAGTAAACCAATGGAACACGCTCAGGATGCCCTATTACTGGCAGTTGAGGAAGGAMTAAATCATTGCAGGTGTCCTGCCCCCAACTGCCATGCTTTTTCCATAAATTAGTCATGTATCCTTTTGTTCCAGCTCTGTTTGCCGGGAGGAGAGCTCTGATTTGAGGCAAAGGGGACAAAATAGGWCAGAAACTATGTATGACACGACATCCTTGTCTCTAAATTGGAGAGACATGGATTTGSTGGATGGACCATTCAGTGGATAAGGAATTGRCTGGATGGTCACACTCAAAGAGTTGTGGTCAACGGCTCGATGTCCAAGTGGAGACCAGTGACGAGTGGCGAAGCTAAGTGGTGCGGTCGACACGCTGGAGGGAAGGGATGCCATCCAGAGGGACCTTGACAGGCTTGAGAGGTGGGCCCCTGTGAACCTCATTAAGTTCAACAAGGCCAAGTGCAAGGTCCTACACATGGGTCGGGGCAATCCCAAGCACGGGTACAGGCTGGGCRGAGAATGGATTGAGAGCAGCCCTAAGGAGAAGGACTTGGGGGTGGTGGTTGACTGGAGCACTTCTCCTATGAAGACAGGCTGAGAGAGTTGGGGTTGTTCAGCCTGGAGAAGACAAGGCTCCAGGGACACCTTAGAGCAACCTTCCAGTACCAGAAGGGGGCCTACAAGAAAGCTGGAGAGGGACTTTTTACAAGGGCATGTACTGGTAGGACAAGGGGTAATGGTTTTAAACTAAAAGAGGGTAGCTCTAGATTAGATATAAGGAAGAAATTTTTCAGGATGGAGGTGGTGAAACACTGGGACAGGTTGCCCAGAGAAGTTGTGGGTGCCCCATCCCTGGAAGTGTTCAAGGCCAGGTTGGATGGGGCTTTGAGCAACCTGRTCTAGTGGAAGGTGTCCCTGCCCATGGCAGGAGGTCTGGAACTAGATGATCTTTAAGGTCCCTTCTAACCCAAACCATTCTATGATTCTATGATTCTAAATGCATGAGGAAGAAGAGGTGACAGTGGAAAGTCCCCTCTTCCAGCCTGTAAGGAGGCASAAACAGGTACAAAACCAGGTTGAAAGGCCCCAAGCTACTTTCCTTCCCTTTTTACCAGGCAAATTTGTGAGCCAAATCCCAGCGAGARGAGAAGAGAAATGCATCTGTCAGGAAAAGGCAAATAAAAGAGTGCAAGAAGATTGAAACCGGAAAGGGCTGATACACCCCAGTGCAGAGGAAAGGACGGATTTATCAGGACTCTTGCAGGTATAATGAGGAACGTTAGGAGGACAGGGAGGTCTTAAAGCACTGGGGAAGAGCAAACGCACTTAACATCAAGTTAAACAACAGCAGAGGAAGGGGAAGTTGCTGAGCTAAAGGCAAGACAGGTCCACAGGAAAGCAAAGACGTCCRTTTCTCAAAAGAGACTGTAAGAACAGCTTTACCAGGACTGGTCTATCATAGGCAGGAGCCTACCTCTTGTTATGGCCAAGGGAAGACGCCTGGACGACAAGAAGGCAAGAGTATAGTGATACCATCCTGACGCTGTCCCAGCAACGTGTAGCCCAGTCACCACTGAGTCAGAAGTGATAACTTTAACTTCTATTAACATTTAGGTTATTTTACATTATGATCTCTTTTGTTCTGGATGCTGTGTACATYAAAGGCAGCCCCTCCCCAAGAAGGCTCTATGTTACATAGGCAAGGGCATAAGTAGGAAAATGTAGATGCAGGAGAAGGTACCTACAGTACCAGGACACCCCCAGTGAGTCTTTCGCTAAATCAGTCAAAAATCATTAAACACACCAGAAGCCAGAGATGAATTTTTGGTAAGGCTCTTACCCCTACGCTCCTAAGATTGGCAAGAGAAGGGGAAACCAACTGCGGAAAAACAGCTTGGAAGAAGTCATTTGTCCATGAGCTCAGCTCAGAAGGGTGGCTGAAACTTGTATGAGTATGAGTATGTCCTGGGCTGGTACCTTGGGCACAAGATGAGATCTAAGGAAAATTCCCCTTTTATAGACTGGTGGTAAGTGGGTAGAAAAGAACAATATTCAGTGGTGATCTCATGTTGGGCCGTAATTAAGGTGAATTCTAGCACAGCCAAGAGTTTGGGGCAGAGATGGTCCCACCTTGCAGTATGGACAGTTACAGGACATTTATTAGTGCAGCCCTTTACAGGAATGGATCTTTATTTGGAATAGCTCCCTTGCTCCTCTGCTTTAGGGGGATTTGCAAGCAGCAGCTGTGCTTTGATATCAAACTTGATCGTTGAACACATTGCTTGGAAAAAGCTTTGCAAGAACTGACCTCCTCCAGTTTGTGCCAAGGGCTTAGTACAGAGCATTCGTGGCTTTCCTCGCTGTGCATTTCCAGCCAAGTCACTGGAAACCGAGCCTTAATGTTTGCTAGCTGAAAACATGAGGACCAAATCAATTTTACAAGGGGTGAGAAGGGGAGGTTAGCAACACACGAGGTTTATCTTCTGGAGCAGGAGGTTTCCGAAGTCCATTGCCCAAGCTTGAGAAGGGCAAAGAATAAGTTTGGCTTTCACCTTGAAGAGCAGCAGTGTCAGCCAGCACTGATAGACCACTTCCATAGCTCATAGGCCAGCCCCAGCCCAACAGGTTAAACCCTTACTTGTTACTAAAAGAGCCCACATGAACTTTACAGCAATGATGTGTGCTATTTCTGGAGCACTTTGCACCTCCAGTGGTGAAAGGCTGAGGGGAGCTGGAAGAATTTCCAACTGGAAATTGAGATTGCAATCCAGCTCTTCATGTGCTAGGCAGCAACAAAACCTAAAGTAATTTGCTGAAAGGAGCAAYAGGGCATGAACTTTCTGTATCCGCTCAGTAAAGGATGTCCATAGATGTAGGCTGCCTTAGCTTCTTATACACTGACAGGCAAAAACCCACCCGAAAACCACAAAGATTTACTTAGCCTATGCTGGGTGTCCCATGCAGGGACAACACAGATTAGTGTGGGTCTGGTTTTGGACAGGCAGAGCAGTTTTCTCCCCATAAAAGCCAAGGCACAGCTGCAATCGCACAAACAATTGCTGTAACATGAACCCAGCCACATACCACTGCTACACCAAAGAGACCAAAGCAGCCCACTATTTTTGCCCGTTTATTTCTAGAAATTTGTACAAAAATTGATACTCTGTAATACAATAGTCTATCAAATATGACAGATGAACATTTGTCTTTAGAGGCAAGATTCCAGGAATGTGAAGTACTGTCCTCTTGCGTGGAAGAAAGGCACATTTTGGAGCTCAAAATACACTCAACTGAACCGTTGAAAAGGCAGGTCAGACATGCAAGTAGTGCCGTGTTTCAGGTTTATACATAAACACGTTGTACTCTGAAGAAATCTCACTACAAGCAGTGTTAACATCCACGTAAACATTTTATAAACACTTTAAAAAGTCACTCACTTTAGATCCTATGCATGAAAAGGCTACTCCTTTACATTCACTGGACAGAATATTTAAAAAGCCATCTTTGGGCAGAAGTTACTCCTAGCTTTCCCCAAATGCTTTTGGGATCCAAAACASTTCCATGAATAGTCCCCCTGCATTTACCCCTACAGGCTACCCTAAGGGTCTGCAACACCAGGGCCACATGATTGCACCATCCCACCGCTCCTAGAACTTGTCCTTGGAGTGTTGTGGCTACGAAGAAGTCCCATATTTCCAGCTACACGCCTCTGCGCAAGCAGCGCCTGGGACAGACCCTGCTTCTAAACTGACATTCAAAATACAAGCGGTGAAATTACAGCCGCCAAAGTATCCACAACACCGTATGGATCGARGTCCACCAGACTCATACCCTATGGTTTCCTGCACCGCACGCGGTAGGTGCCACACCAGGGGATTTGGCAGCCTGCTCGTGCTTTCAGAAGGGGCTTTTCCAAAGCAGAAATACCCTTGTGCTATGTAAGCGTGTCTCAACSTGGCTCTTGTGCAACACGCCTGTARCGCTGCCATCCCAGTCAAATCAACCTGCTGCTTTTTTGCCTGAAAACCAGRTAGATCCTACACTCCCGAAATAGCTTGTGCTAGTGGGTACAGTAGCTGTAGGAATGCTTCTAATCCATTGCTGGCAACCCGACAGCATTATATAGCAGATTACAGAGGCAATCATTTCCCCCATCCAAATCCTCACAGCAATGGGGAGTTGTGCTTTTTTTGGACAGAAAGACATTTGTAATGGGATTTATCCAAAGTAAAGCCTTTTTTTATTGTTTTTAAAAGTGSTCTAGCAATACTTTAAACACTTTCTTTGAAAGACACATACACCCACACATGCTTTCAAGTACGATGACAGCTTGGACTCCTGGAGAAGATGTGTTGATTCTGAGAGAAGGAGGTGTTGCTGAGCCAGTCCYTTCAGTTGACTTCCAAGACCTCAGTCTCTGGCAGGCCAAATTTGCTCTTATACTTGTTAAAGAGTTTGATGAGGGAGTCCACATATATGCTGTGGTAGAAGTCCACTTCCCTCTGGGATGGATTATCGATTTTGGGGATGGTGATGGGCTCTCCAACTGATAAAAAGAGGGAAAGATCCACATGTTAGGTTGAATGCTCCTGTATAGCCTGGGGATTTGTTCCCTATGGCCACAGCTATGGTGGTTCAGCACATCCACTCTGGCATAGCACAGCTTGCCATTATAGCAGAGGTTTGCCCAATTCCTCCCAGTTTTGCTAGGCTCTGAAGCGCAATCATCCCACTACCAGCATCCTAATTGCATCTGCAGCGATACCCAGGGCAAATGTGACATTTTAGCTACACAAGTGCCAGCAGTGCAGTAGAGGCTGTGCGCAAGGTGGTTGGGAAGTCCCATTTGCTTCTGTTTACAGCAGAGCGATAAATCCCTCCTCAATTAACAGGAACCAAGACCAAGACCTGCAGTTCTCATGTGTTCCCCTATACACACCACAAAAAAGAAAGAAGCACTTTTTTCTTTCCCTCGAAGCCTTGCTTGGGTTGGAAGACTCAAAGACAAATTTTAGGGTCGGCTTTAAGACTCAGCTATCAGACAGCGTCACACTGCCAGTCCTGGGAGTGTGTGGGGGGAGGCAGGCTGCTTCTGACTTTGGCCATCCAAAACCAGAGAAGGTAGCTGCTACAGCAGTCCCCCACCCCCGCCGAAATAACTCACTTGCAAAACTAGCTGGCAATTAGAGCATGATGGGAGCCTTGCAGCCTCTGGAACTATTCTAGCTCATTCTCAGTTGTGCTGGAAGGTTTTATATAGAAGGGAAAACAGTTTTATAGTAAAGACTCCAAGACCAAGCTAGAATGGGGGTATGGCATAGACTCAGGTATGCCACTACCTAGAGAAGCACATAACATGTTTATACCAAGATCTTACCAACAGTAGTGATGGGCTTGGGGTAAGGTAACAACCCCCAGGTGTTGGAGGAGAAGAGACCACGGCCATGAAAGATGCATGGAGCAAAGCCAATGTGCTTCTGAAACTTCTTCTGAACCCATCTTCCCCAGGAGCCTTCCTCAAAGATCACCTGCTTGTACACCTCATTCTCCCCAAAGGAGTAGACAGGAACCAAGTCCGCACTAGAAAGATGGGAAGATGTTAGGACCTCACACCCCTGGKCTGCAGTCAGTACTACAGCACCACACTCTTTCAGGTTGCACATTTGCAGATTTTACTGGCCAGAGCTTTGTTTGCAGCRCAAGGTACTGACATAATTCAGCCACACTTGACGTGATATAGTAGATATACTTTTAAGGCATGCAAGAAGAGAATTGTACTGGCAATGGGCCCATGAAACACTACCCAGTCAGGCATTGAATATGCTTCCATATATTCTCATCTCTGATTTTTGATGGACGCCCCATTTCAGACACATGGGATCTCTGGAGATCACAGGGGCTGCATAGGTGATGCCCCATGCCGGTTACTGAGACCTGCCTCTCCTTGCCCTGGAAGCCTCCTGCTGCCTTAAGCAGCTTCTTACCCCTGCCCCCTGCTCAGGGGCAGRAGACAGAGGACAGGCTCACGCGTCTGATGCTCTGAGCATACATCCACACAACACAGCAGGACTGCAGAAAGGAGGATCCATCCAAGACATCAGCTGCTTCAGSGGATGAGAGCACCTTTCGTATGCTAGCAGTACTGCTCTGGCATTGAGGTTGCCTCTTACCCGTGCCGTAGGGCCAGTTTCACAAATCCTTTCCGGTTTTTCAGCGTCACCGAGTTCTTCCCTGGGGTGCAGTTCAGGGACTCCGCTGCCCCTCCGACCACGATGATGATGGCATTGCCACTGCCGTTCTTGGACAAGATGTAGTCTATGCTGTCACGGTTCACAGGACATATACCTGCATATCCAAGAGACAGACACAAGGGTCAAGCTGCAAGATTAACAATAGCCTGGATGATCCTGAAGACACCAGCCACACTTGTAGCAAAAAGTTCATGCCTTGATTGCAGGTTAAGTTGTCCAACTTCCCTGTGGTCATAGAGGGTTGTGTAAATTATCAGGCAACCTGTTCCTCAACTAAACAAGCAGTTAATAGACCTGGACAGCACTAGACTGGGTCATAAACAAACTCCACCAACACGAGCTCTCAAAAAGTTGCCTTAACAGAGAAGACTTCAGCAAGGGTTTTCTGCTGCTCTTAGTGATGCCAAAGGCAAYTGTTTAAGACATCCTCCCTCCAAGTAAAGGTTGCAGTAGGAGCTGGTTTATCCTTAGGCGGGGAAGCAAAGCAGTCATGTTATTTTGATGCATGAGAGTCTGAATTTGACCAGTTCCTCAGCAAAACCCAAGTAGTGGAATAGGTCTTCCTTTAGGAGGATGGTTTAGTGATACAAAAAGAATAAATTGGCAGGCCTTCCAGAGGCAGATCTATTATGGATTAGTTGTTTGAAAAATAACTTTTCTGAACTAACATCAAGCTCTTGCATGGTGAGAGTGCAATCCTTTGCTCTCCTGGGAAGGAAAAGATGTATGGGACAGAGTGCTCAGGTAAGTCCATACTCTGAGATGAGCRTCTGGGAAGGTCTTTCCCTCTACCCTACACTGGAAGGGACAGGACTGTACTACCAGTCACAGCACTCCAGCTTTACAAAGCAATCCCTGCCCTAAAAGCATCAGGCCCCATTCCAGGGATCTTACCATTCAGCCCAATGAAAGAGGGTCCTTTTAATTTCTACTTTATTGTTGCAAAAATGCTAAGAAGTTTGATTCTCTACTCCTGATACTCATGCTTTTATCCTACAGTTATTGTCAGAGCTTGCTCATRCCTCACATTTTTGGCCAGTATAAGCCGAGGAGAAGCAAGATGCCATCATTTACATTCCCGTCCACACGTCTGAGCTGTGTTGAGTACTTAAGGTCATTGCACTAGGAAGGGCAGTATTACACAACTTMATTTTAGAAGCTGATTCTGCACATCTCATGGTAGTCATCACTTAAACCAAGAACTAAGTGATGAATGGGTCCCATGGGGTTATACAGGGGAAGTCTGCAAGCCTTCATGTGTATCTGAGCATCAAGGTTACCACCTAAACCCAGACCACAGGGGAGCAGACCTYACTTGAGACAGATCAGCTGGATTTGAAGATGAAAAACTTATTCCTTTCAGCAAAGCTACATCTCTCTCTGACCACRTTTCCTTTGAAAGGCTCAGGCTATGCTTGCTGCTCTGTAGGACAGACAGAAGCCTTCGTACTTCTCCCATTCTCCACACCAAGGCTCACTGACTGCACAGCCCTGGCTAACAGGGCGGCACAGATTTATGTTCAGCCATTTCACACTTGTTAGCGGAAGGAGATTATGCCTGCTCGCAGCACTGAGCATTGAAATCCTTCCTCCAGGAAATGCAGCAAGACAGGCAGACAAGGGGCAATTGCTAAACTGTGCTCTTTAGCACATTTACACAGTATATAGGATTTTCTGGCCATCTCCTCRTGCCTTAGAGGATTCCTGCTGTAGCTCTAACATCTAGAAGGCTATAAAACATTGTAATATGCAACAATTGGTTGTAAACCAGCAAAATATGTATATTGTTGTTTTGGGTTTTGTTGGTGTTTTTTTGTTTGTTTGGTTTTTTGCCAGGATTTCACTTGAAGCAGTTCATCCCCAAAACAGTCCAGGGAACTATCAGCACTTCCCACGYGATGTTAAAGCCTTTGTAGTGACACCCTTAAGTTCCAGTATAGGAAAGCAAAGACAAATTATGGCTTTCAGAAAGTTAACTTTTGGACAAGAGATGACACCTCTAGTCTTGCCTAAATCCTAAGTACAGAGGAAGCAGAATTTCCCACTGATTTAACTGTAATGCTCAGGGATGGCCAAGCCAGCCCTGCCAGCAGTGATGTTACTAATGTCAACTCCCACCTTCCTTCCAAAAAAGAGGGAAGCAGCTCTGGCTGGCCACCAGATTTGTCTACCAGTCATCTTGAGCAGATTGAACATAGTTTAAGATATAGAAAGGCTGATGCTGCATGGAAACTTAAGCAACACATGAACTAAGTTTACAGACACAATAGACTGGAAAGCAGATCCTAAATTCTTGTGCACTGTTGTCCTGTAAAATTCCCAAATTATGGGAATCATGGACTTCACACAGCAACTTCCATCTGGTGCAGGAAGACAGAAACCARCTTGAGATACTGCCCTTCCTAGGCAGGGACAAACACCTTTTCTGCACCAAAGCCAGTTAGTTTTCTTCTCCTTCACCAAATTAAGACAGTAATCTTGGAAACAGTCAAACCTAGCAAATCCGAGCCAAGTACAGGTACTGCTATCCTCTTCCCAGCCATGAGTCAAGGTTCAGCCAAAATACTATATTAAGATACCTGTYTTAAAGTCATTTATTGGTGAATCTGTTCCAGGAACAGCAAACAGYGTACYRGACTGTTCAATTCATGGTCTTTAAACGTTACTCCCTCATCTCYACCTAACCGACGGGCATCCTCACTCTGAAAAGGAAGCTCAGGCCATGCAAGAACACTGTTTCTTGAGGYTGTCAACACTGCTTCCTCTGCCCAGTCATACCCTGCAAGCCCTCCATCATTAAAATACTGGAATCCATTAGAACACACCTATTAATGTCATTCAGCAAACTTATATCACTGCCTATTCCCTGTGACCCATCTTTTCAGGGAAGGGGCTCTTCTGAACAGCTGAAACCATGCAATACCCCAGACTCTTTACTCCTGGCAGGCACCTAAAAATGTGGTTGGGTGAAGAGGGCATCTGTCAGCGCCATAGATGCGTGACAGCTCATGTGGTAATGAGCCCAGGAGCAGAGCTAGCCATGGTATTCACATTTCAAAGGCTAATGAATACTTTATATTTTCAGTTAGCGTGACTTCATCTACCAGTACCTCCTAATGATAACTAGGACAACTTCCTCCTGTGTCTCCATCTTCCTCACCCACAACTACAGATGCCAGATATCTTTCCTATGCTTTTGGAAAAAAGTATTCTTGAGTTCAGGATGAATGCAGAGGAGCCGCAGTCCCGCAGYCCAAGCTAGTCACATTTATTCACAGCTTCCTCTTGATGACTATGTGAAAGCAATGTTTGTGTGATGCCACCAGAGAGAATTGGTTAYGTGAGCTTCTGCCACAGCTTTTCACTTGAAAGAGGGGAAGACAGCTCAGAGGCAAGGGTATGAGTAGGAGGAACAAAGTGCTCTTACACTTACCGCCAGACATTAAGTAGTCCCTCAAAATGGGCATCCTGAAGTTCCCAGCCAAGGTAGCAAGGTATGGTCGGATCCCAGGGAATTTCTGGCTGACACCCGTGGCCTCTGTGCTGAAGTTGCAAAAGGCACCCAGGCCCATGATGCCATGTGGATGGTACCCAAAAATGTAATTCCTGGTGGTCAGCAGATTGTGGGTTTTAACCAGCTAGGAAAGAAAAGAGTGAGCTCACATGAAGACAAGTATTTTCAGGTAATAAGAAAAAAATGGAGAAAAAGATCAAAGTCCCCAGCTTTTGTCTCTCTTCCCACCAGGGAGAACAGCCTACGAGCTGGGGTATGGGCTCTCCTGGATTTCAGAGGCTGTGGTAAGAGCAGCCRCTTAGACTTCAGTTCCCCAAGCAGAGGGAGCAGAATAAACAGGCTGATCTTAGACACAAGATGACTGCCAGCCAAGCAGAAATRGGGTTTGGGTTGCAATAGCCTGTACCCTTTGTTTCTCTACTCCTCCCAAAGGTATTCTTGCAAGCCTCTTGCCAAAACCAAACAAGTTCTTCATGGCCCTGTAGCCACAGCTACGCCTCCTTCCAGGCCCTCTCTCAGCACATTAGTGGCTCACATCCCAGTATGAGGGGGAAACAAAATAAAAATCAGTGTCCCATAACAGAAGCAAGTTTACTTAATACCTGAAAAAAGACCCAACCACTTAATATGCCTGCTGGCTACCCTCCAAGAGGGAAAATGTGCAAGAGGGTGGCTAACCRCTGGAAACTATCCCTCCTTTCAAGAGGTTTTGCTCTGGCTGACATGCCAAAGAGCCAACAAGACACCTCAAGCCATCCACAGCAGTGGTCCGATTTCTGCAGGACATGCTCCAGGAGCAGTGATCGTGTCGGTTTGGGGTTGTGCAATATTCCTAACCATTTACTCATCTGTTTGCACAGCATGGACACTCCAAAGCTGTCTTAGCCATGCACAGCACAACCCATGCCCTGGTACCACCACTGCCAGAGGATTTTTTCGATGCTATAAGTAACAGCAGCATCCCATGCATCAGAGCATCTTCCCCTGGCAGTAGACAAGTCGTCTTAGTAAGCTTACAACAGGACTGCTGCATCACCCTCCAGAAGTAGGGATCAAATATAACTTTTTTCAGGCTGCGGTGGTGCCAGTTTTTGCTGACTGCAACACCCCAGCGGCTCTCAGCCTGGGGCAGGACCTACAAGCCCCAGTTACACCTTCAGCATCAGGTGCTAAACAACTGCACCCCATCCCGCAAATTGTATASGCAAAGGTCACTCTGTGTCAGCTCTTATAGGAAAAAACGCAGATTTCCAAGACGTCACATCAGCATTACATACCCTGCTGTCTTGGCCGATAAGTGCTTTGGCAGTAAGCACGTCTGTTTTGTTRAATCATGCTACAGGGAGCTGAAGTGCCATTGCGACACACTGAAGCAGCGTGCCCAGAAATTTGACTCCCTCTTCCCCACGTTCCCACCACTGTCCCTAGATGAGGCTACAGCCCTTGTGCTATTTAAGACAGCAGCTGCAATACAGGCATGACACAGCAGTGGGTTAAGCAAGTTGCCTACCCCTTTCCACATTTTCCTCTAGCTTTGAGGTCACGTAGGGCTCCAGGAAGCATCTGCCTAGAATCGTTTAGGTTGGAAAAGACCTTTAAGATCACCAAGTCCAACCGTTAACCTAGCACTGCCAAGTCCACCACTAAACCATATCCCCAAGCACCACGTCTACATGTCTTTTAAATACCTCTGGGGATAGTGACTCCACCACTTCCCTGAGCAGCCTGTTCCAATGCCTGACTACCCTTTCGGGGAAGAAATTTTTCACAATATCCAATCTAAACCTCCCCTGGCGCAACTTGAGGCCATTTCCTCTCGTCCTATCACTTGTTACTTGGGAGAAGAGACCAACACCCGCCTCTCTACAGCCTCCTTTCAGGTAGTTGYAGAGAGCGATAAGGTCTCCCCTCAGCCTCCTCTTYTCCAGGCTAAACAMCCCCAGCTCCCTCAGHCGCTCCYCATCAGACCTGTGCTCCAGACCCTTCACCAGCCTCGTCGCCCTTCTCTGGACACGCTCCAGCACCTCAATGTCCTTCTTGTAGTGAGGGGCCCAAAACTGAACACAGKATTCGAGGTGCGGCCTCACCAGTGCCGAGTACAGGGGCACGATCCCCTCCCTGCTCCTGCTGGCCACACTATTCCTGACACAGGCCAGGATGCCGTTGGCCTTCTTGGCCMMCYKGG
>JASVER010000109.1:1384780-1400733 GCA_030449065.1 Oceanodroma leucorhoa
TGCCGGCTCATGTTCAGCCGGCCGTCGACCAGCACCCCCAGGTCCTTTTCCGCCGGGCAGCTTTCCAGCCACTCTTCCCCAAGCCTGGAGCGTTGCATGATTGTGGTTGCAGGAGCTCCGTAGAGCCCCATGGCTTGCGTCACACCAAGTCATCCTTTCTCCCCTTTCCCTTCTTGCCCAATTAGTAGATGTCTTTGCTTTCACTCCGCAGGGTGGGAGGGCTGTCCCTTGACCAGTTAGGACAAACAGGGCTCCCAGACTACAGACTGGAAACCACTCTCCATGAAAGACTGGAGGGGTAAAAAGCAATGACAAGGTAAGCAACCCCTCCATCTGTCAGCTCTTGCTCAGTTGTAGGAGARACTCAAGGCCTGCTGGCTACAGACACACGTGGCTTGGTTGGACCAGTGGCAGACACTCCTCCTTAGAGCTCTTGTCAGAGCAGGGTGGTGGTTTCCAGGCTCCAAGCCTCATCCTTCACCTGCACCAAGCACAGCTGCTTTAAAAGGAAGCCAGCTGAAACAGAGGGTTTGTCCTTGTCGCTCTGGAGCACGAGGCATTTGTGAGCTGAGCTTGGCAGAGCCAAGCGTCTACTGTCATACAGAAGACATGCTGTTCTCCTGCTGCCAGCCGCGGCAAGCACCCTGCTCCAGCCCCTCCACCATGTGCAGGGACACTCAGTTCCCAGTGGAGCCCATTGCTTGCATACCTTGTACGAGCCCCAGCCAAGCTGCAGCCTTATCGCTCTCTGTTTGCTTTCCAAGACCTCCTGTTACGGAGGCAGGAGGTTGGTGATACCCACCACGCTCACCCACACCACTTGCACAAGTAGTGCAGGAGCAAGGCAAGGGGTGTACAGGGAACCAGCTCACCTGCACACCCCACCCACGGGCAGAAGGGGAATATCTGAGCAGCACYGGAGACTCAATCTCAACAGGGATTTACAGGTCAGAGTCAGCCTGGCATTCACATTTATGTGCTTTCCCCCAGTTTGTCCCATGCAGGCTGCCACTGCCCTCCACAGGTTGTCCCACAACAGATGAGTTCACAGAAGGTGAACACGTCTTCCTCCATCCAAGTCAAGCCAAGGCAACCAAAGACTGCTAGGCACCAGGTTTGTGCATTTATCCGCAAGTGGTGCAGGTCTTAGATCGGCTAATGCATAAACTCAGCCCAGGGTCTGACCTGCCAACACCAAAGGCAGAGCCTTCATGTGTCCCTAAATTTAATCTAGGAGCAGGAATTTTTGAAGTGCTGTAATCATTTATTTCTAGCCTCAAGCAAGACTGAAGCTTTCCTTAGGAGGCTGATCACTACTAGTTTTCTTGCACCTTTCCCCTTGACGAGCAAACACTGAGCTGCTGGGCTGCCTTATCAGGCTGGCCTAAGGAATTGCTGTAGCTGTCATCTGACAACGCTTTTGCAACTCTGTTCTGAACCTCCAACAGGTTTTTCCTYTTGCCCTCAAGGTCTTCTCCTGCCCCCCACAGCCCTCAGCTCCTTGAAGCCTCAGTGCTCCCATGAGGAGACAGAGGCAGCACGTTCTTGCTGCATCCCAGCTGGATGATCGCCGTGCTGGGACTGACGCTGGACCTTCACCCCACTGCACTAACACGCCTGTTCCCAGCTGCTGTCTGAGACCAAGCCTGTTTCAGTGGGAGCAAAGGTCCATCCATCTGGTCTAGTAATAACAGACATTTCTTTAAACAGATCTATGCCTACAGAAGCAATAAAGTAGTGCAATTACGGTAAAAAACTAGTGTTAATATTTGAGTGCCAGATACGCCCAAAGAACAGTATTGCCGATTTSATTTGTAGGAACAGGATGAGTAAGTAGCACATTCAAGTGTGGAGAAAGGGGACTGCAGAGACGCTGCTGCTCAGCACCAGGAGCCYGCAAAGAGCAGGATGAAAATGAGTGGTCTAAGGTGGCTGCTCAGCCGACCTGCAAGCTGAGCAGCACGGTGAGCACAGGAGCATGCAGAAAGCAGAAAAACAGAGCTCATCCTGCAAGATCCAAGCAGCAGTAGTGAACATATAAGCTTGCAAAACAACCAAACAATTACAATTAGCTGCATCGCACCCAGAGGCACTATGGAATAAATTATCTCACCTTCCCAGCAATGCAGGCCAGGACCTGAAGACCCCTCTAGGCTCTCAGTATTACCACTACGCTACATCACACATAGGAAGCAAAAMCCTCCATTTCCATTCTGCAATTCATCGACAACAACAACTAAGAAGCAGCTTTTCCAGGAAGCCAGCCAAGCCACAGAGTGCAAGACAAACGCTGCAAAAAAAAAAAAAGTCACTGTCTTGCAACAGTCCCCGCTCTGGCACGCTGCTGACTCTCCCATCTCAGCAGGAGACCGAGACCATCTCACAGCACGCATCTGAAATGCTCACTGCTTGACAAAGGTGAGCCAAAGGTCTGCAGTCACTGCTATCTGAAGTGCTATTGCCGACGGAGATAAGCCGTAGCTGTGCTCACGTGCTCAGGCCGTGGCTTCTTTACCTAAAGAAGACCTTTAGATCGTGGCACCCCCAGCGTGGCACCCTCGGATCAGCAGGGTGTGCTCGGGGGGCTGCTGGGACCTTGCCTGCCTCTGCAGCAGCGGGGTTGAGCCCAGCCGGGCACACAGCACCGTGCTCACACCTGCAAGGGCTTTACCTGGCAGTTCAGCACCAGGATTTAGCTCACTGGAAGCTTCCTCAGCTGCTTCATGCACTGCTTAGCTTAAAGCACTATTTGCAAGGCCAACCRCTAAGCAGCAGACAAACTTAAGCTTCTAGTGCCCTAAAATAGCTTATTACTGTCAGAGCAGCTGCGTAAAGCCCCAGTGAATGTGGGCAAGCTCTGCTCAGGCTGGGGAATTGAGCCAGATTCAGGCTGGTTCCCAAACCCACCTGGTATTACAACATGTGACCTGGTGTCTCCAGGTACAGGTACAATAGTCCTACTGGTGTTTCAGGATGGGAGGCACTGCTGGCTCAGGTGGAGACCAAGCCTAATCAGCATAAATACCAGAGCAGAGCCTTGCTTCTCATGCAGCTACTCTGATAAAGCAAGCCTGATGCCTGCAGGTAGAGCTGCAGAGGGATGCAGCAGATCCAGCCACAAGTTCTAGCATACAGCTTTGTCAGAGGTCGATGCTGGTGGCGTTTGTCTGGCCAGATCCAGCCTGCATCCTTAAGATTGAGCTCACRGCAGCCAGCTATGAGGAAACCCAGGCCTTCAGATCTGCAGCCACTGAGGACATTATACTAAAAGGCCTCCTCTGCCAAGTTTTTGGTGCTACAACTGTCACCAACAGGGAGTTAGGTCCCTATTCCTGGGGAGGTGGCCTTAGGGTTTTGGARAAAAAAAACCTGTAAAACTGCTTCCTACTTATTTCCTAGAATAGGAGTAAAATCTGASCTAATATCCTAATGCAGGTTGTACCTGTGCTGATATGGATGCAGGTAGCTCAGCTCTACGTGCAGAGCTTGCAAAAGCCGAGTTTAGCATTACARGTGCCACTGGTGAGACTGTCACTGGTGTGATCTGCCCTCGCAGTGCTCGGTGGACACACGGCACAGGATGAGGTGCAGCAGATGACTACCCCAACACATCAYGAGCCAGGGAGACAAACCAGGCTCTGCTAAGCCATTACACAGACCAGGATCCAGTCAAGGTGAATTTTGCAGACAGAAGATTTAAACAAGTGGCCCTTCTCTAGACCAGCCTCCCTCTTGACTGAAGACAGGTAAATAGTTTATTTAAGGAGTTCCCGTGCTCTTAGCAAGTTCAAGCCCAAGCCGTTCTGSTGGTTGGTACCACTCCTTCCAAGAGGTAATATTCATACCCACGATTGCAGACAGCCACCTCTGGCACCTCTCAGCCCCGTGGTCCCTGTAGCAGGTTATAACAAAGAGGCAGCCAGCTGGCTGCTCCCCATAGCAGGTGCAGGAGTTATCCCACAACCGTCAGCCCTCATGTGCTGCCCTTCGCATGCCATTTACCAGTGGGCTCTGTAAACCTTGCACAACTCTACCCCCTTAGCGACAAAGGAATTACAGCCGTAAGGAGTTCTCGTAAGTGAACTGTGGGAACTAGCAAGTATTTACCTGGCACAGCAGAGAAGTTCCATTTATTTACCCAATCTCATCTCTAAACCTACTTGAACCCACCTGTTTGACAAGCTTGTAATACCTACAGTGGATCTGACCCACATGGCTGGTGCTGAGCATGTTTCCATGAAGACGGGGGCTAAATATGCCCTCAAAGGAGAAGTGAAACAAGGGGACCAGCACGACTGGTGACCCCCTTGAATCAAGTCCCCAGGAGAAACTAGCCCATTTTAGCCTTCAGCAATATCAAGAAGGCAGGGTTTGTTGCAGTACTGAGGACTTGGTACTAGAGGACAACCCATTTGAGACCCTTCAACACTAGAGCATGCTCTGTTCTCCATTAGCTTTGAGACCTGGGTTGACCAGCCACTTGCAGCCTGTGAAGTTCTAGTGTATTTTTCCACGTACACCTACATTTGCCAAGAATTACCTGTTAATAGCAGCAAGAATGTGGCAAGAGTGTTCACTAACAGAATGTTCAGGCACCCTGCGAGTTCAGGTGACTTTGCAAAGGAGGAATCCAGTCTACGCCATTTGGGCTTCCTACTGGAACTGGATTCCCTACTGCCTTCTGAGGCTGGACTATCATAGGGCAGGGTGGTTATCAAATGCCATGGCAAGGTCCCTCCCTTTTGCTCAGGCTGAATAAAACTTGCCAACAGCCTTACATAATAGTCCTTTTAGCCGTGTGTCCTTCCAGAGARGATCGAGTTCCCTCCTAGCTGAATTTGGCCCCTGCTCCCTTCCAAGTCCTTCAGCTAATTCTGCAGTCCCCAGAGCAGACTGGCAGCCCTTTCCTCTGTCTGCAACATGTCTGAACTAGCAGGGAAAATACAAGCAGAAGGTGAGCAAGCTGGAGAACTGGAGCTATTCCCACGGCTGGAAACCCCCCTTCCCCAAAGCACCTAGACTTCAGACCGATTTCACTGCTCCCTGTGAAGTGGTAGGACTTTTGGTGCACAGGGTTCCCAGCTATTCTTACCCAATATGCTGCTGCCCTAGGGCGTAACTGGAAAACAGACCAAAACTGAGCGAGATTTACAGGAGAGGAACAGAGGTTCCTCTGCTAGGCACAACACAGGACTGCTGCAGCACAGAAGAGAAGCTGGAGAGATGAACAAGGAGCCTTCCTGCTGCAGGGCAGGTTACCGCAAGAAGTCTGGTGATAAGATCATCAGAAGCAGCAGCTTCTACACATCATGATACCATCACTGGTGAGGCATCTCAGATTTTGTAACCACAGCTGCTCCAAGCAGTAGTATGGCAATGGTAGGTCAGTCGTGTCCTACAGTTCAGTGTCATGGATAGACTAGTGTAGGTACAACATCATCTACACAGGCATTATTAGAAGTCAGTCTGAAACAGTTAAGTCCCAATGCATAGAGTTAAACTGTTACTTACTCTTATTGGAAAATAATCCCTGAAGTACCTCCATATAGCCCAGTTTCTCACCCATTGGGATCTTCTTCCACCTGAAGAGAAAAAAAAAATCATGTTTTTATAGCACTTTCCACATGGGTGCCCACCAAGAAGCCTGGAGGACTCCAGATTGTTTGCTTTTTCACTAGAGAAATCAACAATTTCATTCCTTTAAGTGGAACACCTGCATCTTTCACTAAAATCAGGTGAAACCATCCATGCTCAGGACTTCAGGGTAGTTTAAGCTAATTAAGGCCTGACTACAAATTCACAGTAGGATCTGACTTGATAATCTGTTGTAGTTGGGCAATGGACAAGTCAAGCTAGAAACAGCTCAATGTTAACCTCAGATTCATCCTTTGGGAAAGGTCAAGATCCTGGATGATTTCAGTAGTCTTGAAGCAATGGAGAATTGTGCTAATCTGGCTGTGAAAGGAGTTACCAAAGCTTGTTGCCATTGCTGTAGTGGGTTTTCAGAGCTGGTTTCTACAGGGTATTCTCTGAAATAAAGTTTTCTGCTTTGTTTGCAGCAACACTGACTCCATACRGGAGCCACATCTTAATAACCACGCCATAATCTGAACCTTGCAGGAGCTGGAGAGGACAGCAAGATCTTGAATCTTTATGTAGGTCTTTCTGACCTACAGGAAGAATCTAAGCCTTATAAATACRTTGCTAAAAGCCAGCAATGGCATGACATTAGTGAACGTATCTTGTATTACCCTCAGCATCAACAAAACCTGCTTATGCCGAGGGCTGGCATTTGTATGCTTCACTGAATAATGCTTTTGGTCAGTGATTCAGCCAAGTCCCACTAAGAAGGGAAGTCACCCATTATAAGGAAGTTCTTCTTTGTCCAAATATGAGGACAGGGGCACTTAAACAGGAAGGATCTATTCTGCAATATTTACCTTTCTTTGGTGTATTCCAGTCAAATACCAGCCAGGCTAAATATAGAGCAGCAATCGCCCAGCAATCTGTGCACAGTATGTACATGAGGATTAAAGTGCAAGCAACACCTGGATAGGTCCAAGAAAGAGAAGAAAACAAGGTTGCATCAGGTATTGGTCTGCATTTACACTTGCATTAAGAGCCCSTTGCCTTTTGACCCTGCTATAATGAAGTCTTAGTCTCAAGCTGATGTCATTAATCCTCAATCAAATCGGATTTAGCTAAAAACCCCTTATGTAGGACTGAGACAGCTTCCTCTAAAGCTACCTGCTTTGAAGTACCTCAACCTCCCCTTCATGGTTTCTCCAGGTCTCTCTTCTATCATGTCTCCAGGTAGGGCAGCTGCTTCACCAGGCAAGAGCGAGACTTCATGAGCATCAAGATTTCTTTATGGCCCACACCAAGGGGGTTTCTTCTACAGCTACACAAATCTTCCACACATTACACCAGCTCTACGCCAGCCATCCTCCCAGGGTGCCAGAGGTCCCACCCACAAATGATGTTGCCATTTTAGCAAAAATTAAATTGGGGAAGAACAGCAAGACTTGCTTGGCTGACTGCAGTCAGCATGTTTTTCTCCAGTTTAATTATCAACGATACTATGGAGCAGAGCAGCCTGAGGTTTCACATAACAGAAGTACCCAGAGACAAACAGTCTTTACTATTTTATTGGTTTAACACAAACACTTCTCGCCCATCTCTGGTACCTCTTGGAAGGAGACCAAGCCAAGAGGAAGGCACTGCTGTTGCAATCAGTTGCATCAGTTACCAGTTGCTTCTAAGAAATTTCTTCTCTGTGGACATTCCCATGAATGAGTCAGGTAAGAGAATTCCAATTGCTTCAGTCTTATTTATACAGTAGACACAGACACGAGCTAAACATCAGTAGGTCTTTCCATAGCTCCTATGTTTTTCTAGAGCCAGGTAAAGTAAATTATTGCCAAAATATCAAAGTATGCAAATGTGCTTTACAATATCCACACACCCCAGGAACTGTCCTGCTGCAGTGCACCTCCAGTAATTAATGCTTATGTAAAAGTTAACATTTTTGCATTAGAAGTCTTCCAGAATGAAGGAAAAAAAGCTTTGCTTTTGGCCAAAAGGTGTTACTTACCCATGATAAGGAAAGTAAGAACCCATTGCAGCACAGAGATGATCTGGAGTTGTTTCTCTACTTTGGATTTAGATAGCCAGAACAAATCCTGCAGAGCAGAAAGAATACTCGAACCTGTGCCTAAGAAAAAAAAATAGAAATAAAGCTACATTTGCACTGAGCAAAAATAACAATATTTTCCTTCCAAACAGGAGGTTTTAAATCAATGTTCGTGCAGTTTGCTTTTAGAGCAAGGCTTATCAAAGGCTAATATTTCCCATGGAGTTTAGGCATCCTGGAAGGGGAAGGGTTGCCATCTGCAAACATCCAGCTGTTTTGGGGATGCTGGAGGGGATTAATGGGTAACATCAGTTCCCTCCTGAGCAAGCCTCTATTCACTTGACCGTAAAAGAGCAGAGGACATTAACACACACCCCTGCTTCAAACTGCCAGTTCCTGGAAGTGGTGTTTGATAACAGGGAAACCCATGAGTTCACCATAAGATAAAAACCCAAACCACAGGCGAGCACACACCGCGCTGTGGTCTGAACTGTTGCTCACCCACCCTTCACCAGACCTGTTGCACAACCCCCACGTCCGTGTTCGAGGAAAGCTCTGTGCTCCAGCCTCACACAGCACAGCCCAAGGGCTGGCTGAGCAACACCTCAACCCATGACCCCAGGGATCCACAGCTCCAAGGGGAAGGAAAACTATCACRGTGTTTCTAAAGCAGTAAATGAGGAAGGAGTTGAAGGCCACTCTTAGAAGCCTAAACTCTTCGAGTGGGGAGAGACCCAAGTAAAATACTGGGGGGAAAGACTTGATTTCTATATGAGGAACCACCCACTGCAGCATTTGCTGATAGGCTCAACAACCTCCAGAAAGAAGCACTTGYGAGTGTGTTTTGCTTCACGTCTCGTCATTACTTTATTTCACAAGCACCATAATAACGGGCAAAAATGCAAATCAAGCTGCTGRCCTATGAACAAACCAGGAGGTGTGTTTACATATTTCCTTTTCCGTTTAAGGATCAGCCTGTTATTAGAAGGGATGTGATGCTGCTAAGCAGCTGTTATGTTGAATGGGTTCAGTTGCTGTTGCTGGCAAGACATGACACTGCTAGTGGTGACACCACAGCAAGCACTCGGGCTTAGTCGAATGAAAGTCTGAGGGAGAAGACCCTCTTCTCAAAATATAGGCAGGTACTAGAGTTTTGGTAGTTTCCACAAAGCAGGTTTCACTAATGCATCCTTTAAATAGCAAAGCATCTCTGCAGTCTTTGCTAACTGTTGCCCTTGCTGACAGTCTAGGCAATAGGATTATAGAATCATAGAATCATTAAGGTTGGAAAAGACCTCCAAGATCATYGTGTCCAACCATCAACCCAGTACCCATGCCCACTAAACCATGTCCCAAAGCACCTCATCCACACGTTTTTTGAACRCCTCCAGGGATGGTGACTCCACCACTTCCCTGGGCAGCCTGTTCCAATGCCTGACTACCCTTTCGGTGAAGAAATTTTTCCTAATATCCAATCTAAACCTCCCCTGGCGCGACTTGAGGCCATTTCCTCTCGTCCTATCACTTGTTACTTGGGAGAAGAGACCAACACCCACCTCTCTACAGCCTCCTTAATGCACAGTAGCTGCACCTGCGGAACTGTTTATTAGTTTTACAGCTTCTTTGCTGCCCCTCTTAAATGCCATTTAATGTTAAGCCTGCGCACGGTCCCTCGGACTGACAGCTACGTGCCTTCCTGAGCATTTCTGCTAGTAAAGGACATCAGCCAAGAGCCACACCAGACCCTGCAGCCTAAATCTAGAGCCAGCCCACCCAGCCTAGGCCCTTGGCTCTGCTTAGTCTATGTTGAATGAACAATCCTTGCAATGGGTTGGGCATTAACTACTCCAAGCAGACCAAGTTTTGGTCAAGTCACTGCAACTGCCAGTAAACTGAAACCCACAGCACTAATCCAGTCTGAAGCAGCAGCTCAAGTTGAAGGCAGGTCTTTACGAGATAACGTAGTACTTGCTGAATTCACTCTTATTACCGTAAGCGTTTCTCTAGTTTGAGATGAGACAGGGCAACACACTGATGAGTTAAACCACCACTGATTTGCAACACTAGAGTACCTAAGCAGGAAGATTCAGAAATCCCATGCTGCAGCTCATCACATTTGACAGTAAATGCCCAAATGTGGGGTGAGTGATAAACTCCACCCCATTTTCTTTTTTTTTTTTTAAAGACTCTGAATCACCTGTCCAAGGGTAAGAGAAGTCTGTCATTCCTGCTGAGGGGCCACAGCCTAGGGACAGCCTCTACTGTAGCTCCAGGAACCTGCTGTCCCAAAAACCTGGTTTACAAAATTGCACATGGACAGATCTCATGTGGCCTGAGGACTGCTAGATACTAGTTTAAAGGAAGCTTTTAGCAAAAGTGGTGTCACTGGCCATAGCTCTATACCCTCAGAATAAGCCAAAAGCCTTACAGATTATTTGTAATCCATAACAGAAGCCCAGCCCCATGTAATTTATCCTTCCAGCACCTGTAGTTACACTACCAAAACATCTTTGGATTGATGAATCCAACACTCCAGCCTTGGATCAGCTAAATCCCTAMCCTCTTCCCCTGAAAGAAACAACTGTTATCCCTCCAGATGAGAATTTGTACTTCAGCATTTTCTAGATGCTTTAACAAATTGTAGGCATTGCTAGCCCTGTAAATAGACCAGTATTGGGTAGCATAAGTCAACCTCTCAACTTGTTTCCCGAACCTCATCAAGCTTTTGTGGCAACGTTCAACTCTTGCAGACAGAGGGAAGGCAGCTGAGCACCTGCCCTTGGACAACTGGTGTCCTGGGTCAGTTATTTGCTGAAAGCAAAAACATCCTTCACAGAGATTCTCAACACCAGAAAAGCCAGTAGTTACCATGGGCTACTATTTAATTCCCAGTTAAGGACATAAAAGAAGTCCAGTGGCAATGGAAAGGACTGTGGGAATGRGCAGGGGTGTCACCTGGCAAGTGCATGGTCTACCTTTGCACCAACMACCTGCATGCTCCAGATGGACCCAGTGCATCAACTGCAGGCTGGGCAGTTACAGATTTTAGTGCTGAGACAGCCATGTCCAGCCAGTCCTGAGCTTGCTGTTCATCAGGTCAAACTTAACACTTTGTGTCTTCAACCCTCCATGCAAGTTTTACCTCCTTCCTCCTTCAGCTGTAGTAGCCAGGAAGCATTTTTGGGAAGACCTTCCATGCTCTGGAGAACCAGGCCAGTCACTGGTGAGACAGAGCAGAAGAGYTTTGACAAGTCAACAGAAATGGGTTTTTTTGGGGACTCAGCCACAGCAGAATAACCCAACACTGATACTTGGGTTCAGTTCTTTAAAGAAAACCCTTCCTCTTAAGGGCTCACCTGTGGGCCCACACCAAGCATCGTTCACATATGAAAAACCCAAAGGAGAATTAAGCATAGGAAAGGCAATTTCTCTAACTTTCAGGCAACACATTACCCTAATAACAGAGTTTAATAAGGCCCATTAGACATACCTATGATTAACTTTGAGGTGAAGGATACCGTATACCCCAGCCTTTGGTATCCATTTGTATCAGTCTTTTCTCAAGGAAATATTTTGAATCCCAGAGAAACATAGACCTCCATCTTCTACTGCTGAAGACAGTTGCTTACCATGTGCTGGCCACCCAGCGCAGCCCCTGGAGTGTTCTCCAGTTGCTCTTTTTTCCAGGGCACCTGTTCCAGAGCTGGACAGCCTGGCTGTTCAGGGTCACAGCCTTAGCAACCCATGTCTACACAGTGGAGATCTTAGCRACAGCTTTCCTGGTCTCAGAGGAGATCCTGAGCCCCTCAACTCACACTGCAGCTCATGCCCTGGAGTATTGATGGGACACTGCCTGCACTARGCCATGCGTGGCTTTCAGGGATGCAACTTGCCAAAGCAAAGAGGGACTTCTCCAGGAGACTTCACTGCTGCTCGGTGATAGCAGCCATCTGCAGCCTTCCAAGGAAGCTCAGTGACRTTAGCCAGCTGTCCCCCAGCTGGTGATGGGCTTAGTAAACTTATTTAGTTCCAGCAGCCATCAGAGTCAAGCGCAAGAGATGCTACCAGGGAGATCCTGGAGCCAATGAAGGGTTTGACCAAGCATCTGAGTCACACCTGCAGCAGAGACTGAGCTAGGGCCAGCATCTGGTGCACTTCCAGCACAGTTTATTTCAGATAAAGTCCTCAAACACCATGATTTACCTAGGCAGGGAGGCAGACCCAAAAGGTCCCAGGAGAGGAAGTAAACAGGACTTCACATTTGGACACCAGAAAACCCACTCCACAGCACTTAATTAAAAAGCAGTCAAATAAATTAGCTGAGAGGAAGTACAAGTGTTACAGATAGTTAAAAATACACTGAAAGCTTGTTAAAGCCAAGCTTCATCTGCTACGTTTTCAAGACAATTAGCATATTTATTCTTGGCCAAGAATTATACTGCACCACACAGCTTATTTAGATGAAAACCAAATTAGATGTAGTGTAGCTGAGCCCCTCCAAAGCATAAGGTGCAAATGGRCATTTTGAGCTACATATTTGGCAGAGAAGCTGACATTGGAGGCATAACAAAACTCRATTAAACAGACCAATACTAGGACACTTGTGAGGACCCAGCCTCCCACCCAAGGGCAGGAGTTTGCACGGCAAGCTGCTACATTAAACGTGACATCTGTAAAACCCCTTGAGCAACACAAGTTATTCTGTGCCTAGGTTTACTCAGATGCCCCAGCTGCAGTGCACAAGCTCTCACAGCTTCCAGCTTTGTTGTTAGTGGTACTAGATAGTGAATCATTTGTTAGAGAATAACAGGTTACCAGCRTGGGGTATAGTTATTCTGCCCTGCACACAGCTGTATAGCAGTTTGCTCATGCCCCGGGAGACTACTTAATAATCCCGTATTATCTGCAGTAAAGAATGCCTACGACTGGAGGTCAACAACTTAGTTAACAGGGACATGTGACAACAACATTTATTTCAGCCCCATTAGAAAGGAACCAGGATTCTGTGTAGCAAATACATTTGTTATGACATTTATCTCATGGTAGATCTGCATTTACTCGCAGCACTGAACTTGGCCTCCAGTCTCACCAGTCCCAGCTGTATGTGGGTTAAAGTGAGGTAACCATGAGGGTAGACCCAGCTGTCCTTGAGCAGTCAACACTTTTAGATTTAAGTCAGCAAGACTTAATAGCTCTAGACAAAAGAAAGGGAACCATCCTACTACRTCTCATCAGTGTTCCCAGGGGAGGAGTGTAGGAGCTCTAGAAGAAGGGCTCAGTCATAAGCAAGCCCAGACCTATACCTCCCAGGCAGTTTTGTCAAGAGGAGACACTACAACACAGCRAGCGGTGATGCCGTACTCCCAAAACGGGAGCCTCCAGGTCCCCCCCAAAAGCAGAAAGCGAGGTCTGCCAAACCTCAGGTGCAGCATAATATTAACTCCAAGGTGAAGCTGAGTGAAATCATCTTCCTCAGCCCAAACTGTTCTACAATTTTGTTCCACGTTGCGGAAGTTCAATATCKCCTAAAGCTTTTAGCCACAATCCAGCCAAAACAAAGGAGAGAAGGAGCTTCTGTAAGATGAAACGTGATGAGAAAAGATACTTCAGCAAAGGACAGCCTTTAAATGCTCTGGCCACGCTAGCATCCTTCCTCAGGAGAGTGGAGCACCTCCTTGCTGCTCTGCCAAACTCAAGGAGGAGAGTGCCTGGACAACTTATGGCCACAGTGGGTCAGGTCAAGAGGAGGAGATGACAACCCCTCCTACCCAACTARAGTGTCTCAAAGCATCATCCAACCCCAGGCATTGGTCCAAAGTCTGCTCTGATTTTTGCAATATTGGGTTGGTGTCCAAGAAAGTTCCCCTGCATACACATGGGGATGGAGAGGGAGGTAGATGTCTGCACCTTTTTTTTTTTGCTTGTTTTTAAATAGGATCAGACTTTTAGCCAAATTCACAAGCACTGGGACAAAGCCAGATGCCAGGCAAGCAAGACAACTGGAGACTAAAGGACAGTATGAGCCATTCAGACTCTCACCCCGCAAAAGTCAGCCCTTTGCACAGGCAAGATACTTGGAAAAGATGATCAGGGAGGTAGAAAAAAAGTCTAGTGGGTTTGTTCTAAATATCCTGTGTAGGGGGGGAAGTTATCTAACSTGATCAAGCAGCACGTGAGGTCGCGTGCATGAACCGCTGCACCACGTCGCCTCTGCCCATCTTTGATCTGCAGGGTCCCACGTCATCATCCCAAAGCCCAGCCTGAGTCTGAGCTCCTCCGGCAGGCACCTGGCTTTTGCTCTGAACAGGCAGGCTTTGAAGCTGGTCCTGCATTTTGTTGTCCACGRCAGGCTACAGAACTGGCAAGGGGTTGCGTTGGTGGATGCTGCGATCACCAAGGCAACATCTCCCGTCTCCCCAGGCAGAAGCACATGAAGAAATGAGTAAGGAAGCACAAATATCACTGCAGGACCCCCACGAGGTGCCTCAGAGGAAAACTGACCTGAGGAGAGTTAAGACAGCTTTCCATCGYTAAGCAGGATTATCTAGAGATGAGGCCAATCAGCGTCCCTAAACCACACTCCATTTTGAATTATGCACGTGTCCTAGATCCATCATTAACATSCCAATGCCAACAAGGTGGCCACTGAGGTCTTGGGTCAGCCCTACATATTTTATAAGTCTCCTGAATGATTTATTCTCTGTACTTGGCTTGCAGTTAACTCTCAATTTAACAGTTCACATGCTGTTAATTCAAATGACCTCTCTCAACTCAAACCATCACTTGGCATGTTGCTAGTTGCATAAGCAAGCYGAGTTACTTTAAGGACCAGAGCTGAGCATGGGAAACACATGCAGATCTTTTCCCCAACCGGTTCACAACCGATCCTACAGATCCATCTAATATCAGTGGGTGCCACATCTTTCTGACAGAGGYGAGCACCAGCAGCTCTGCATGTAGGACTGGGCAGGACACGGTGCGAAAGCAAGAGCTTAGAGACTAATTCACCAGGTTCAGGTCCTCTCAGGCCTGCTAAAGATTTGCTTAATCAACAAGCCATTTCACAGGTCTCTTCGTCCCAGGAGGAATTATCAGTTTGCYTTTTCAGGGCAGAAAGCCTTTTGCCACACAGAGTGGTCACTCAAGGACCCTCCACAAGGCACAGGGTAAATKGTGCATTTTCCTGCAAACCCCCACTATTTGCAAGTCCTGACGCCTCTCTAGACAAGCACCCTTGCAGGAAGGGTRCAAGGCTCTATCAAGCAAATATTTAGACTTGTTGAATTTATTCCTGCGAGATCCCTAGAGCCGCTTTTACAAGCACGCAAGGGAGCTTGCAGTTTGGGATTTCCCATATTGTCTCTCCAACATCTTTAACCTGCGTGTTTCAGCCTGCAGCAGGGAGCATTCGGTGTCTGCAGCAGCTCTGCCCGTGATGGGTGTCAGCCACTGACACCCAACCTGCGACTCTCGCTAAGGAAGTGACTTACCAGCACGGAAGGTTGTAAAAACAAACTCTTTGCTTTACTTCCTAACATAAAACCTTGCTTTCACACGRAATCTTCAACTCCCCATTACAAAGCAACAACAAATAGCAATGCTTTTTTTTTTTTTTCCCCTTCCCTGGTGATGTAGGTGTGGGGAGTACAGTATTACAAAACAGGGCTGCAAACAGTGAGTTTCACCAGCCGTGCAGCGTTGATAAAACTACTACACTTTCCTTCCTACCATCACAAGGCAGGGGGAGGAAAAAAGCCTCATTTTTAAGCAAATGCCACACACTCACATTTTGCCAGGGTGCAAACTCGCTTAGATTAAACCCGAGCCGTTTGCAACAGCTTCAGGAAAGCAGCCCGATCCTCCAGGCTCGCTGAAAAGCAAAACCTTGTGCAGAGAGCTGTAATCCTCACCCCTAAGAAAAGCTGCAGCCAGCCTCCCCGCCATTGCACATTGCTTTTCCCCTTCCTTCCCCCTCTTAAACGACCACTCCTGCAGGCAGGAAGAAGAAGGGGAAGATCATAAATAAAGCTGAGCCTTTCGGTGCTGCTTCCACCCCACCCTGCATCTTGTACCGCCGGGATGCTGCTCCCCCACTGCAGCATCCTCCCGGTGCCGGGACCCCCCCCCTCGGTACCTCGCAGGACCCCGGAGTAGGCAGCGATGATGGTCTTCATTGCGGTGGGGTGGTCAGGTCCCGGTCAGGGCCATGGGATGGAGAAGGGGACCCGGCTCCGCAGTCCCGGTGTAGCCGGCGAGAGGGAGAGGCACCGGCCGCGCATCCTTATATAGCCCCGGGGAGGAGGAGGAGGAGGAGGAGGAG
>JASVER010000109.1:1400889-1439264 GCA_030449065.1 Oceanodroma leucorhoa
GGGGATTTGGGGGGGGGGAGGACAAGGCAGGAGGGCACCCGGACGCCCTCTGCAAGGTGTTTCCCTCCCTGTTTTCCTTCCCCCCACCSYRSGGTGGGGGGAAATCCCCCCAAGCCCCCGCTACTGATGGGTATTTTAAGAGACGGTGGTCCCCTTCTTGCTCAGATGCTCTYCCGTCCGACTCTTGGCTGATTTTAGCTTCCCTAGCAGGATTTGGGAGAGCTGGGTTCCTAAAAGCATCATGAAATTAAGACAAAAGGTAGAAAAGACAAAATTTTAGAAATTTTATTAACAGACGCTTCAATGGTTTCATCATTCAGATCTCTGGAAACATTCAAGGTCAGGTTGGACRGGGCTCTGAGCAACCTGATCCAGCTGAAGATGTCCCTGCCCATGGCRGGGGGGTTGGACTAGATGRCCTTTAAAGGTCCCTTCYRACCCAAACCATTCTATGACCCTATGATTCTGTGATTAAGTTTCATTTTCATTAAGATAGCCTGCAGGTATGCCCAAACCACTGACAAAGCCTCATTTTCTTCTAACAAGATGTTTGAGGATCTACTCACAAGATCCATAAGGAACAAGGTGTCATTTAGTTTTTTTTATCAAGGTTTTAACGTAGCTGCGCTTGCCAGGAGATTTCTATAAACTTTTACAGTTGGGGACAGATGGGTCTGTCCCAGCTCCCATGACATTAAACCAGATTCTTTATAATGGGGTCACGTCTGGTCCTGTGGTTAAAGGGGGGATTTTACTACATCCCTGGGCAAAGGATCAGGCCTCTACAGCTTTCCTAATCTCAGTTTCATCTTCTGTAATTTGGAGCAAATAAAAAGAATCTGCATTTSAGCAGCACTTTGAGATCCCTCAAGGAAAATCCCACTGAAAGCAACAAGCATGCAGAGCTCCCCATATGCAGAGGACAGGTAGCAATCACCACCGAAACACCCCAAAAAAACCTTCAGTTTTTGCCTGGCTTTTAGGGTGGGAGCAGGRTCATGCCTTGCTGAGCCAGCGGTTTTTTCCTGTTGCTCCTGGGGTTGCTGCTGCAACATTCACTTTTTGGCCCAGAGAGACGTGTCTACCAATGTGTTTTGCAAAAAAAAGTCATATTTTCAGCTGTGGAGAGCTTAAAACAGAGATTCAGAGGTGAAAGAGTGATATTTTTTTTTTCTGTCCCCTGAGGCATTCCCGTACCCATCTTTTTGAGTTGAACTGGCACCAGGACTTGTTCGCTCCCCGTTTGGCCAAATGGCCGTCTTCCAACAGTTGTAGTGGCCTGTTGAAATATGTATAAAAATGGAAAATTGCAAGAGCCTGTCTGAAGAAAGGGTCTTGCCCAACAGCTCTTGGATAAGACCTCCAAAAGGGAGCCCAGAAYAGAAATAAATCACCACTAAAATACYGCTGAGTGAAAGGGGAATGGTCTCCTGCCCRTCTCTGTCCCCTGTTGACTTAAATAGAGTTATCTGCAAGCAAAGGAAGGACTGAGGTAGCTTTTCTTATTGTAACAAGAATAAAAACCTTCAAAAAATTATACTGGCGGGTTGTGACAGCATGAGATAGGTAGATAGAAAAATATTAGTGTGCTGGGACCATCATTTGTCCAGATCCATCATCTTTCTATTGACCTATACCCACCTTTTCATACATTTTGGGTGCAAACTCTCTGAATCCGATCATCTTCTYGCTCCATATGCTGCAGTGGGGTTCCAGCCTGGAAGGACACATTAATAAAATACRTTTCAAAAATTAATAGTTAAAAAAAACCCTCAAGTGCTTAATGGAGTATTACAACTTGCAGGAATAAAACCRCTACCACTGCAGCCCGAGGCTGAGCAGCAGCTTGAACGCGTGACTTGTAGGTGCCAATTGTGACACCGCGTTTCTTGGGAGGAAGGAAAAGTTGAGCCCAGACCCGTGACGCCACGGCCGAGCCCCGGGACAGCCTCTGCCTTCCCGCGACCCGAGCAGCGGCAGGGAACTGGCTGCCACCCAGCGCCCGTCTCACTTCTTTTACCAGTGCTTGTCCTGCAAGTTTGGGTTTTTTTCCTCTCCCGTTCAGCTCGCTGAAAATCAGAAAACAGCCCCAAATAATAGATTAGAAATATCTTGGGACTGTTCCCTGCCAGGATATTTTTTTTCCCACCGAGAAGCCGCACACCGCGGTGCTAGTTCGATAGATGGTTTTGGAAATGCCCGTGGTTTGTTTTGTTCGGTGCTTAAGTTGGCGCAGGAGATATACGACCCTGTCTATTATTAACCCGCATGTCTGGCACGATTATTCCTGAACAATAACATCCTTTCAAATACCCTGCTCTTACTTCACCTGAGGCTGAAAAACATGAGTTGTGGACAGAGTAACATGGGCAGGAGCCAGTCTTCCAGCTCTCTGCAGCCAAGAACAATTCACAATAGTTTTAGACTCCTTTATTTCTGTTTTTTTAGCAGCAACTGAATCTCACAGCAACTGAACCTCACAGCAAAGCAGCAACACACCCTTATGCAGTCACTTTTTTTTTTTTAATGCACGTACTGAATTTTTAGGGTGATGCCTATCGAATAAAGCTTTTGAGGACACATTTATTCTTCTCTTCCCTCTTCTATTCAGGGACTTGAGAACCCTTTGTAAGGCGTGGGATGGGTTTGCAGTACTTCGCGTCAGCCGTTGGTGTACAGCTCTGTAGCTTTGCTTCTATATGGTTATTTATAATATTTTCAAAGCATCAGTGTTCAGTGTCTTTACCCAAGGGCCAGATGTTTGGTTGCGTGTATGAAACTGCCTGTATTTGGCGTGTCGGGACTCATGCGCTCAAGTTGAGCTTATCTGTCTTTGTAATTCTCCTTCGCTGACTTAAAAACATAGAGTCATTTCCCTGCCTGTGGTTAACCCTCTGTTTATGGATTTTTAAGTTTTCTCTTTCCGGGAGGTATTATTTTTAGTAGATTTTTGTTTCCAGGGCTGATACAAGCCTTAAACACAGAGGGTTTACCGCTGCCAGGGTTGTCCATTAATCCAGCCGTCTCTGTCTGCACAGGCTGCAACCGCAGCATCTGAAAAGGGCCTTTTCTCTCCAGTTTCTCCTCCTGAGCCCACTACGAACACGATGGGGCCATCTCTGTGGCAGAGACCATAGCTCGGGTACCGCGATCAGGTCCAGCTCACTGTGTATTTCTTCTGATGTCKGCAGTGCCACGAATTCAGGCTGGGAATGAGGTCTGCTCTCATTGCAGACCACTCGTGGTGCGTGAGGAGCATCCCAATGGAAAGGGAAAGCCTTGCGKTGTGCAGGAGGACTTTGCAAGCGCACAAAGTTTGCGCTGCCAAATTGTCCCCCGCCAAAGAGCTCCCACCAGRCCACAGGGACCTCCAGATTGCTTCTGCTTTCATCCCTGCATCTTCCTTTGAGCCGTAATCATCCCCTCACCGGGAGCGATGGAAGTCTTATCATCAGTGATGTAAGCGACAAACCAGACGATAAGAGCTGGGATTTAACGAGGAGTTTGAACCCGAGTCAGCCAGCCAGCAAGATTTGCTTTGTCAAATTGCCAAGCAGGCAAAACAGCGACAAGACCCTTTCTCACTCCCGCGGCAGTTATTTTTCTACCTGCCGTARATGTGACTTTGGCCAAGCTTACTTTGCGTTGCGTGTCGCCTACGGTGCTCACTTCTGGGGCTCTCCGCTCTCCCTCCAAGGCCCTGTGTCCTCTTCCTTTGCCAGTTAATTCAGCTATGGGAGCCCAGGAACTGCTCACATGAGCCCAAAATGTAACCTAAGCCCCAGGGTGTCACTTGGGAGGCACTCACAAGCGGCGATGCTGGCGAAACATTGCTCGGTCATCTGCGCCCGCCTTGACGAAGGTCCATCCATCATCTCCCCGAGGGTATTTTTAGCATTTTGTACAGAGGTAGCAGAAAGTCACGGGAGGGTTCGTCTGTCCCTCCATCTTTTTTCCTGCCTCGACGGGAACAGTTCGCCGTCCAGGTAATATTTATGGAAGTGTGCCGTTGGCTCATACATCACCCAAGTGATGGACCTGAATTTAGAGCTAAGGGAGAAGATGTGTGTCACCTGCTTCTCTACAGAGCTTCAAATGAATCCAAAAGCTGTGTAAGCCCTGGGTATGGAGAGGGAAACTGAGGCACAATCTTGCTGGGGAACTAAACTGCTGTATCCTTCTGGAGAAGCATTGCAGATTTAAGTGGTTGTAGGAATTTCACACTTGGTCCTTCACCCCTTTCCTTAGTCTTGAATTCATCAGCTTCAAAGCTCCCCTTGGTCTCTCCTGCTTCCTGGCTGTGGCTTCTGGTGGGATCCTGCAAGTCCTGTTCGTTCGGGGGGGAATGTTTTGTCACCCCAGGTGCACAGCAGTGCCTGGACTCTATTTTCTGTGCGTGCTTTTGAGTTAGGTGTTATGATTTTGGGAGCCCAGCCTGGTCCTTTCCAATGCTCCAACCCCAGAGAAGTCTTTTCCATATGGGCAGGAGCCAGCCACATTTCAGACATGCAGAATAAGCGTCGACTGGGGTATCTCTGAACCCATCAACAAACTCTTCATGGCTCATCCCTCATTGCACAGATGACAACCACGGATCATATGCTTCCTAACTGGAGCGTAACAGGACAATGTGTTACAGATGCATAAAGTCACTCTGGGCAAGTCCATCTGCACGGTCCAGTGATGCTGGCTTGTATTTTGCCAGGGTGCAAAGACATCCACTGTCATGTCCAGAGCCAGAAAGATCTAAGTGAGGAGGGAGCAACGCCTCCCTCCCCTGGAGAGCTCAGCAGAGCCCATGTTGAGATACCTGCAGACATCTGAGCACCACCACGGTCATTGCACTGGTTGGCCCTTACACCTGGAGCTGGATCCACCTCATGTGGCCAAAGACTTGTCCAAGCCCCCACCCCACAGCTTGATTTTCAGCCAAGTCATGCTTTACACCCTCCCCTCCCCAGACCTCAGTGTCACGCTGTTATCTCGCAGGTATTTATCAGGTTTGTCCTTCAAAGAATTTGCTTAGGAAGGAGATGTTTGCAAGACAGGGCCTTGCAAAGCCTTTCCTCCAGAGCGATTTCTGCATGTAGTGTGGGCACCTCAGGCATGCATCAACACCTCCCTGGGACTTCTTCATCTGGACATCCCCAGGAAAGAAACAGAGAAAGAACAAGCATTCAGCCAGCGTAGCAAAGCTTGCATTCATCCAGACTGTGTTAAAAGCAAATTTAACTGAAGAGCAGCCCATCAGTGCGGGGAAGGGAAGAGCAGAGGGTCAGACCCCAACGTGCATCCCACAGTTCTTCTGTCCACCTATAGGGTGCTGGTCCTGTATCCTTTCTGATGGCTCACCATACATTAGGTGCAGTCTGGGGTAGGAGCACCAACGCTGCAAACCCCCATCTCGTGTTCAGTGTAGACACAGCCACTATTTTTGGTAGTACTGGGGCAAAGAGTATGTCCTCCGCAACTCACTGATTAATTGTACACCCACTTTGGAGCCCAAAGCTGGAATCAGCTATTTTCATAGCACTTGCTTTTTTGTTCATGGAGTTAAAAGTTATTTAACGTTACAGAGGTTTTGAAATGTAGCCATTTCTTGTCCTTTTAAGCTGCACTTACACCTCTTTTTTCACAAGTGGAAGCAAAGTTCAGGCCAAAACTGCAAGAGAGACTTCACAGCGAGCTTTGTGCTGGAGGGCATTAAAAACAAAATAAAACATATAAATAAATTTWAAAAAAAGCCCCACCCTTACTCTTCCCCACCAGACAGATAGGAAGATTTATGCAAGTCACTGATCAAAGCCAGATTTTGGCTGTTGGCAGCAGGTCAGGGTATAGCTGCCTAGCTACAGTCTAAAATTAGAGCACCTAAAAATTAACTGTACGGCTAAAGAACTTTGGTCCCTGTGCTGAATGAGCACTGGAGAATTAGTAATAGACAGTTAACTGGCTCCACTTTTTATCCAATTGCAAGGTTTTTGCAAAACAAGGATTGGCACMAAAAAAAAAAAAAGTGACTTTAGCGTTTTTCTCAATTATGTTTACTTCCTTTGTTAAGAAGGGTGTGGGGGAATGAGGCATGGAAAACTGGTTAAATATAGTAGGGAAAAAATAGTYTCCCTTTTTTGAAAGGTGGGAGACTTCCATGTTCTTTTAGGAAGCATCATGTTAATCTTGTGTTATMCTTCTCAAAAACATGAGGTTTTCAGTTCTCCCCCATGATGAAGACTGCATTGCCCTAAAGGCTTCCCTGTGAACCCCTCAAACCTCTGTGTTGGCAACCCGACAGCCCTGGGGCAGCACCAGCCGCCAACCACAGGTGGGGAAACTGAGGCACAAAGCCYGGAGGGGTGACCATCCAAACTCAGACCATGCATTTCTGATGAAACCAAGGCAAGTGCTCCCCCTCGCCTCCCTGCCTCCGTCCCGGCTCTCATGCCAGGCTTTCATCCCTGTCGAAAGCCTCTTACACCCTCCATCCCCTGGGCTTGTCCAGGGCCACCGAGGAAGGCTGTAATGCTATTACCTGAGGCCGTCTGTCCCTCCCTGACCTTCCAGCCAGCCCGACCTCTTGAGGGCTCTCCACCACCCTGGGCAGGACAGCTCCGGCCCCAAATCCTGTGCAGGATCCATCAGTCCCAAAACGATAAGGAAAAACGGATTAAAAAAGGAGAAATTGACCCTACAAACCACCCTCCATTTGCATGGACATAACCAAGAGTCACCCCATGGGATTTGCCCGTTTCTGGTTCTTTCCATCTTCAAAGGGCTTTACCAACCGTAGCAAACCTTCCCGAGCCCTTTGGGGACATTTAGGCAGCAGCACCTCTGTGCTTCATGCAGAGAAAAGCAGAGGCTGGGGAAATCTCCCCTTTCCCCCAGACTCCTGCAATTCTCCTTTAGGGTTTCAGTCCCCCACAGAGCACGGGATGACTTCTACTAGGGGAGCAGAGAAGAAGATGTACCCGATCCTTTCACAGTAGCCTGGTGAGAAGGGACCACCTTTCTACAGGGCAGAGAGGTGAGTTAACCACTGCTGCACGGGTATTTGGTTTCTCAAGGCTTAGCCATAATATGTTCTGGGCACCTCTGGTCTACGAGAAGAGGGTTTGGGTTGTTTCCTTGGAGACTGTCTCCCTCCAGCCGGTGGGTCTCTGCTCCGTGTTATCTGCTGCTTGTCTCTTCCCTTGGCTGGAGAAAAGCTGATGCTTCTTAGAAATTGGGAGGATGCTTGTGGTCTTTCTAAGATGTAAGAAAGGGGTCCTTAGGATTGCAAACTGGGAGATGGCAGTTTGGAGGCAACAGGCGTTGCCTTGATGTTAGGACAGTGTACRTATCCACATCCAGGGATTTGTCTCAGGGGGAGGACAGGACATGAAGGCTGCACGTGGATGACCCCAAGCATGTGGCTCTCAAAGGAAAAGAGCAAGGGGATGTGCATGAGAGCGCAAGGATCCCAGCCTCAAAATGTTGCAGCTGGAGTTTCCTCCAGCTTAAGCTGCCCCAGCCCATGCTTGGTCTGTGGAAGCAGAGCTCATCTGAGCTGCTTTGCACCGGCCAAAAGTGCAAGAGGAGAAGTACATGGCATCTGCTGCACCATTTTCCCCTTTGCACAGGGTATGAGYCTGCCCACAGGACTGGGGACACACTGTCACCCACCTACCTGTGTTTTATGTATAGCTCAGAGGCCCAAGTTAGTCTGTCCAAGCTGCCCCTTGAGGTCTTGGACCAAATGGTTTCTGCTGATGAGGGGTTGGGAGCCAACAAAAAGGACTCAGGAGGGTCTCAGACCAACCGAATCTCATTTCCAAGGATGGAGGATGGAGGTTGGAGGTCTGGCTCAGGGTGTGTGCATCACCAAGGGTTTCGTTTCCTTTGCTATGGCAAATTTCACCATTTCTACCAGACATCTTACTTTTTTTYCTGTATTTTCACAGGTTTTCCCACTTGGCTAAGTCTGCCTGCAACTCCTATTACCAGCTTCAAGGCAGGATTGTGATACTGACTCAAAACTTACTGTGATACTCCTCGGACCATGGRTGAGAAGCTCCTGCAAGTCAGTAATAATGATCTTAAATTTACCAGGACATCCAAAAGAGGCCTCAGCTCTGCTGCAAATACTMATTTAGAAGCACTCACCTTTAAGAAAAGCTGCAATCAAACCCGTGCTTGCTAATTATGCCTTGTAAACATAGTTTTGCACCCTTTCACCCTGCCCTAGAGCTCTCCCCTGCAAAGGCAGGAGAGCTTCACTGTTGGTGGTCTGGGAGAAGGCACAAAYGCTCTTCCCCTGAAGTGCCTCTGCCTATCAAAAGCTGAAGTTTTTGCTTCTCTACGCTACAAAAATAGCTGAAGGGAAGTTTTAGGGCTTGTTGGAAAAGCTTCAGTTTGCTGTTTTAGAGCAAGTGTGCTCACCAGCCACCAGTTTTACGTGAATTAACAGTAAGCACCAATTAAAACTGAAGGTCATTTTAGCAAGGAAAAGAGTTACGTTCTCAGTTACAAAATTGGAAATGCAGCTGCAAAGAGAAAAGCATAAAACCACTAGAGCAAAGACCTGGGACCTACCTGACATTTCTCCTCATGCTCTTCCTACTGGGATTTCTCCATAGACACTTACTACTAAGACAGCAGAAGACCCTGCTCGGCAGGGCTCTGCTGCTAAAATTTGTCCCTGGGACTTTGACTCTCATGCATGTTTGGATATTTTATATTGGCTTTTGAATTTCAAAGCACATCTCCAGAACCCATGCACGGTTGAAAATGCCTCCCCCTGATGAATGAAGAAGGACCTTGGAATACAAATTCATCTCCTTCCCTTGGGAAGTCAGCTAACAAACTGTCCCCACTGCGCTCTGCAAGTTGTACAGCAGAAAGGGTTTGTGGACATCCCGCAGGAGGTTTGTCGTTCGATTGCTCCTGCCTCAGCCAACCTGAGCAATAACCTGAGCCTTCCCACCGTGTTAGAATAGTTTACAATCCATGTGCTGTGAAAAGCACATCATTTCTGCAATATTTTTTACAGCCCTGCAATTGCAGGGCTTTATGTCGGGATCACGTGTGACGGATCAATGGACTAGAGGTGCCTCAGTCCCCCATGGTGTTAAATTTAGGGGGTTGCATCACAGCCAAATATGAAACAACTCAGAATTAACAAAGTCTGGAGGGAAAAGGTACCAGCCTTGTTTCACAACTCTTGCGGGTCCCAGCGGAGCCGTCCCACAGATCCATGTGGGCAGCAGGCACCAGACAGACCCAGTCCTGCAACCTTTTACTCACCCAGGGAGTCCCACTGACCGCAACAAGAGGGTTTCTGAAAATGCTTTCTGTGCACCCCACAGCTGCAGGATCAGGCCAGGAAATGCAGTATAAGGGTGGTACTCGCTGGTGGCATCTACAGGCTGAAGGACAAAACCTGATCTGGTCACTTAGGTTGTCTTTACTCTCTAGAGAACCTCTAAATGGCTCTTCATCTCATCTCGTGATGCTGGAGTGTCTAAGAAGGGTTTTTATGAGTACATATAGATATAGAGAGAGAGGGAGAAGGAAGAATATCAATCTAGGAAGAAATAGGCCAAACAAGTTGGAATTACAATTATTTTAAAGCAAGCAAGTTGAAATTACTGATTATTTTAAAGCAAGCAAGCAGAATTGCTAAACTCTTACTTAAAAATGAGAAGTAAAGAGGTGATGACCCGATTTGACAGATATTTAGTACAAAACTTGTTCCCTTCCTTGGAAAGTGCAAATAACACAGATAAAGCAAGAGTCCTTTCTATGCTAGCCCCGTGGCTCAGCAGTGCCTGCAGCCTCGTCTCCTCTTTTGGTGGCCATCTGTTAGTCTCTGTTTCCCCTCCTGTTCCTTCTTAACCTACCAGTCTAGTTGGCATCAGCTCCCTTGCAGAAACACTTGCAATCCTGCTGTATCCTCCTTTTGTCCAGGATGTCCTCATCTTTCGGCCGAGGACTGAGGCGGGATGGATTTCACGTCTAGCTGAGAGCGKGTGTGCAGCACAGAGGTCACTGCTGCCCTGGTACACGACATTCATGATGCCAGGATGTGCTGCTGGTTCTCCCTTGCCAAACTTTAGGGCTGGGCACAGCTGGAGCAGCAGCGGGAGAGGTGGCACAGCAGTAAAACAAGAGAGAGTGTGGCCACCCYGTATATCTCAGCCCAGATCTAGTCCCTGCTGGGGTGAGTAGAAAGGACTTTTCTGCTGAAAACGTTTCCTTCTCCTCCAGCAGATCCTTCCCTCTCCACCCTGGCCATGGCTTCCTTCTCCCTCACAGTCAGAAAATGCTCTCCTTCATGGTAACCCCCAAAGGCCACGTTCTCCAGCCTGACCCAGGGCTCTTCACTGCTTCCCACTGGGTCCCAGCAGACTGCTAGACCAGTATCCAGCCATAGGGTGAACCACTTGGTCCAGTTCCCACAGGGAGTAGCCCTCTCCTGGGATTCCCAAACCTTTCTGGTAGGTTTTCAGGGACAAATACASATTATAAGTTTAAATACAGGGGCAAATGAGTGCAAGGTAAAGGCCTGTGAGATGTGGAAGATCATAAAGCCTGTGGATTTAATGATATTTCCCAGATATTTTCTTTCCCCTTTGCTCTGCTATGGTGATTTAAAATTTTACTTGGCTACTTCTCTTCCACTTCCCATTATTTCGGCGGGATTTCAGGCTACCCATTTGAGGTCATGTATATATGAAGAAGCTGTTTGCTCTTGCGTGGATAAGAAAGAGGACAGATGACTAGAAATTGAGAGTTTAAATTGACACAGCTGTGCAGGGATTGCACATACTGCACCCCAATTCTAAGGGATTGTTTTGATGTTAGATCATCTCTGTTTGATTTCATCTACTGCTCTTGGGAAGTGTTTTAAGCTACTTTTTAGAAAAACCTACAAAAATAAGGATGTTTCTTTGTTCATATATTCCTGCATAGCCCAAGCAGCYAAGTGGTTATGGGATCTGAGGAAAGAGCTGGTGTGTTTGCTTCAGTGTTTTGAAGGGAGCTTACATAGGTTTGGGGTCAGCCTGATGGTCCATCAACCCATGTCCTGTCTCTRCTTATGGTCGACAGTGGGAGTTACAAAACAGAGGAAGACCAGCGTTGCTGTAACTTTCTCTCCCAGGAAAGCAGGAGATGGCATTTCAGGTATTGTATTCCTTCCACAATTTTTTCTGATTCTTCTTGAACCTGCATGCTTTTGGCCACCCCAGCTTCTGCTGACAGCGTGCTCTGGAAAAAGGGAAAACAAAGCAAAATTTCTTTTGGTTTGCTCCAAAACTGTCTGCCCAAAGATTTCCGTGGATGTTCCCCATTTCCTGAGCTCCAAGAAACAATYGCTTCACCACCTTCTGCTCTCCATTCAGAGTTTCACAGACTGCTGCTGCCATTCCCTCCATCATCTCTTTCCCAGGTTAAGGACTTCTACCATGTGCCTCCATCTGTTGAAGAGGTTTGTAGCTCTGAYTATCCTTTTTTGTCCTCCTTAGACCAGAACTTCACTCATTGTTTGAATATCAACTCACATCATTAGTTTATTCTGTTATACAGAGATGCTTTCTTTTTCATTCTTTATTCCTTTCCTAATAATTCATGTAATCCTATTTGCCTTTTTTTTGCCAGTGCTAAGAAAGAGCCAACCTTTTCAGAGGACCACCCACAAGGACTCGAGGATCTCTTTCCCATGTGGTGAAACAAATTTAAAGTCCAGATGTGTGAAAATTTCTAACTTTGGAAATAATATCAGCTGTGAAGATGAAAGGTTTGGAAAAAATCTTCTAAGGGAACTGGGCAAAAACATTCATGGGATTTACTGTTAAATACAAAGATATCACCTGGTCAGGATGACCCAGACTGCAAACTGCTGGGAACTGGGAAAGTGTTATAAAACCTTTACGTTGTGCTCGTCCTGTTCTTCCCAGGCATCTGCTGTTGGTCACCAATGGGGAAATGCTACTGAAGTAGCAGGACCTTTGCTCTGAACCAATTAAACTAGTCTATCTTCTTAGCCTGTGGTTGGGACGAGATTTGTGAGGACAGAGTTGAAGCTGGAAATGCTCTGCATGTGCTGGAGAAGTAGCATTTGAGTCAATGTGGCCTACCCACAGCTCAGCAGTGCGGGGAGAAAAGAGAYCTGGACCCCAGACACTTTTTCTGTGGTCTTCAGAGAGCTGGAGCCCAGGACACAACTTTGAAAGCCCTAAACCAGAGCCAAATCTTAGGGCCGAGAGCTGGAGAAATGAAGACAGCAGTAAGTCCTCAAAGCCAGCTGCCTTCACCTCCCACACTGAGGGCCTGGATCTGGACCTCAGTCCAGAAATAAACTTTTAATCTTCACTGAAAGCTTTATTTTGGTAAGGAGGCCTCCTACCATCTCACTTTCTTTTGTATTGACAGGCACAGATCAGTAGAAGCAATGAAACCCTGTAATGGGCAAAAACATTGGACACTGGTGTCAGTAAGAAGGAAGAGGTATTGATCACTTCCTAGCAGGTCRCACTAAAGCTGGCCTCACGAAAGATCTGCCGAAGCCTATTAGCTAAGGCACATCCTGGGGGAAATCCTCTTAGAGCAGTGGAGGTGAGAATGCAGATGATATTACTGTTCCCAGCACTGCAATCATAGAGAAATAGGGCTGGGAAAGGATATTAAGAGGTTGGCGGGGCCATGCCCTTTATCTCAAGGGAGGATCAAGTTCATCCGTGTCATATGTCACCAGGCAGACACGGTGTTAACGTGCTCTTAAAGACCCTCTATGATGAAGATGCCACAACCTTTCCAGCCAACCTGTTCCTAAGCCAAATCTTCCTGACTGTAATTAGGCCCATTGCCTTTTTTCCCATCCACTGTGGACATGAAGACAAGATTATTCCCTTCTGTGTAGCGTTCTTCTATTATCGTGCCTCTTCTCAATCCACACTTCTGCAGAYGATATTATATTAATTTGTTCATTTGTATCCGGCAAAACCTCCTAGTATCTGTGCTTGTATCTACATACATATATATGTGTGCGCATGTATCTATATTTTGATGATCATCTCAGTTTCTGGAGTTGGAGAACATGGGGTTATCAGGACTGCCATGAATCTGAAAGTGATTCCAACAGAAAAGAGCTGTTGGAAGTTGGCCTGTGAGAGGAGTATTTCCCTCTTCCCATTTATACCCCAAAGCTGTTGGTCTGKTCTTGGGCATCCCCAAAACGCTGGTCCATTTTCGGCCACGAWATTTCTCATGTGGCAGATCACTGAAAAGACCTGCAACATAAAAATGCAGATGGCAAATTTGGGAAGTGATCGGGAAAGGATCATCAGGGTGCACAAGGTACTTTTCTGCTTCTTTCCTTCATATRTGTTTGTGAGCCAAACCCATCCCCATCCTCACTTAGAGCAGCCCTGAGGTTGCTCTGATTTCCATTCCGTTCTCCCAAGGTCTCCTCCAAGACTAGGGAATCAGAGAACAGCTGAAACACAGGCTGCTCCAGCTGTGAGTGTTTTCCACCTCAGGGGACAGCCTACTACAAGTAGAGGAGCCTCATTATTCAGAAAATTACCATAAATTAACCTCCATCCTGGCTACTTGGGGTGACTGCGGCTCACATTTAGTCAAYAACATATAATGTGCAGTCCCTCTGTTTTCTAGTGGGATGGTCTCTGTCCTTGGAGGATTTGTAGTGCGATGGCTGATTGCCCCAAGGCCAATGCCAGGAGCATCCTCTGGATTTGTCTGTAGACGAGAGGTAGTGAGTTACCCAAACTTTCCAGGGCTGAACAAGCCCTGTGTGCAGACACTACTTTATTGTGCTTTTATGGAAGAAGMTCATTTTGTTCTGCAGAAGTGATTTCTTAATGTCTTGGGGCTGGATGATCATCTGGCTCAATGGTTAGAGCCCTATAGCCGAGACTTGAAGCAGGACTCAAGCTGAGACTGGAAATCGGAATCTAAATCAGGAGCAAACCAACATCAGTGGCAAAATGATGCAGAAAAAAGACACAGGAGAGGACACCAAGACCTGAAGCACCGAAGTCACCCAGGGAGAACATAAGACCGCACTTGTTCCCCACCAGGCTGRGATGAAGAACCCTACAGATTCCCTGCCTCCAACCCTGCCTCTGTCCTTGGCATGTCCTTGGAGTGGTCAAGTGCAGTTTGGCCAGAATAGCTGTCCCCATGTGAGGAGCAAAGACGTCCTCGGAGGACAGTGCTGCTCCCATGGGAGAAGGGGATTTGCTGATCCTGCTCTAACCAGCTTTACACCCAGGAACTTGCCTTTTTATAGGACTTACATAAATGCCTCTAGGATACTTTCTCCACAGGATTATTTGGTAAGGAATCTTCTCTCTACTCAGAACAATTATACAAACCCCGATTTCAAGATACAGTCTAAATTTCCATCCCGTCTTTAACCACAAGGTGTGACCTGTAGAGCCACAGGGTGTCTCATAAGGACTTAAGAAGACCCAAGACATTTTCTGGGTTCACGTATAAAATAATCCATGTTTGGCTGTGTTCATACAGAGACCCCTTCTTGCTGATACGATGATGATTTGAGGATAGAGCAGAAGTGCATGTTGTGTGCTTCAATCCTAAAGGCAAGTACAGATGATGGGATGACTCCTCTGATTCAATCAGCTCCTGCTATCATTAGGACTCATCACTTCTACAGACAAACAGCCAGGATGTTCCTGGCATTGGCCATGGATAATTAATAGCTGGAGGAGCTGGTGGTGCCGGTGTGACTGGTGCTGGGACAGACCATCGCTTACTTGAATGCTTGGAAGAGAAAACCTCTCTCTGTCTCTTTTGGGGCTCCTCCCTGCAAGGTGGTAAGATCCGGAGACCCAGAGGACCTGGAAAAGTGTTCACCTCACCCCTCTGATTTATTTGTCAGGGGGTTGCAGTTTGGGTACCCCTGAATCCTGCAAATCCTTTGGCAATGATGGGAGCCAGGCTGATGCCAGGATGAGACCTTAAAACGGCAGTTGGGCAGGAGCAGCATCAGGCAGAGGACATTTAAAAGGATGCATTGGTGGTTGCAAAAGGTGGTTGAAATGGGTCAGATATTTGCCCCCAATCTTGTCTTCGAGGCTTAACTATAAGGGGAAAGGCAGTGCCGCGGTTAAGACCCCCGGACACAGGACGGGGGATTCAGGTCTCAGCTTTGCTACAGACTTCCTGCAACCTGGAGCAGATCAGTTGGGTCTAGATGCACTGGGGATTTGGGCCACAGGGTCATGCTTATTCGTGCTCTCTGTCCCTGTGACGCTCACGGTCTCAGGTTGACAGCAGCCCAGCATCAGTGGAGAGGTTAAAGGAGCTCCTGCTCCACCTCTCTGGGGATTATGGATCGTATTTACTTGTAAAGTGCTTGGCAGTTCTTGGAAGCAATGCACACCATGGGATTTGTAGGTAATGTCATGGGACTGATATAAAATACAGCATGGAAAAACCCGTAACCYAGCTCATTCCCTCATCTGAGGGACACACTGTGACTCCAGCAAGTGAGCACGTAGTGATACCAAGTTTCTCAAGTGAGGATTTTGGGTTGCTGATGAGTAAAATGAGGTGCTTAGCCTTGCTAGGGGATCCCGCCCTGCGGCAGCTTAAAGGATCTACTTTTCAGAAGGTAGAAGCTAAGCACTTTGTAAACACTTCTGAAAATCCTGACCTTATGGTATACCCTCAGTGGAAGAATCCTATAGCTGTGTTTACGTGCTCTTGGCAATGCAGCGTTGTTCTCCCAGTTCAAAGTACTCCATGATGTGGAGGTGAATTCCTCTGGCATCCACACGTACCCTTGGCCATGAATCGTTTGTTTGCAATAAGCAATCAAGCTCTGTGCTTGCTGACGGTGGGGAAGATAAAAGCACTGCTTGCTTGCATTTGTTCCCCTTCAATTTTCGGTGATCCGAACAGGTCAATAACCCAGAGAACTGTCTTCCCCAAGAATTAGGCATGCATTTTTTTCTGTGCATGTGTTTTTTTCTGTGCATGCACGATTTTCTGTCCATGCACGATTTTCTGCACATGCATTTTCTGCACGCATTTCATAAATCCAAGTGTTTCTGTACGTAATTTTCAGTGCATCTTSAGTTGCTCATTGAAAACATGTTTGGGCTGCTTTTTGTTGACCTCATATGATCTAATAAAACATGAATCCGTTGAGCTCACGGGCATTATTTTGTACCCCGACATCCAAAATGCTGGCTCGTGACTACCTGATTTTACAGAAGTTTCCCCTCCCGATAAGTCCGTGCTGCATTTTGAAGGTCTTACGCTGTCTGAAGCACATGAGACCCCCATACCCCAGAGATGTGGTGGCTTAGCAGGCTGCTAGCGCAGAGTTAATGGCTTAGCATCCCTGAGTGGGCTGGGGACGGGACATGGGCAGGACTAAGAGTAGGAACAAGCTTGAAAAATGGAGCAACCATACCCAGTATTTCCTTAAATCCAATATATACCCTCCTGCCTCGTGCAGCACRTTGGTCATTGTGGGTTATTTCTCTGCTGGTGGCTTTTTATAACCTGAACAAGGCGGTCTGCCAAAATCCTGTATGAGATGGTTCCTCCCAGAAAGTCTGTGTCAAGAGGCGAGCTCAGGTGATGGGAGATTCAGAAAAGCGGCTCATTGGGTTCAAATCAGACAGAACTAAAAGGTGACCAAAAAAAAATGTCCATATTCCTGGGGAGACCTGTGTTTTTTAAATGCTTTAAATAGTTTTGAAAGCAAAGGGATGGGTTTCAGATGCAATTGCAATTTTATTTCCTTTCTTGAAAAGGAAAAGGCTCTGTGGCATGAGGGAGGGATGTTTAACATACCACATTTTGGGACTTTATTGAATTAAAAGCAGCAAATCTTTCCCTGAGCAGAAAACCACACATTTTTCTAGTTGTTTGCTGCAACAGCAAGCAACCTTTTAACCCCATTCCCAGGGCAGTAAAACAATTTTGCACGACTAGAGCTACAGAAGGGCAAAAAAAAGCATTTTGCTTGGCTTTCCTCTTCCTGGGGAATTAGTCCATGTTTTGTATTCATCAGTCATCGGAGGTTTTCTTCTGAGCCTCATGATCTGAACCTGCTAAGTAAGGCAAATCCAGATTAGAGCCTCTCGCAACAGAAATAMTAGAGAGATCATGAGGGAAGCGGTCGGAGGAAGCGACAGACAGGAGGGGAACACCAAATCACTACGCTTTTATTTTTTTTACTGTATTTTCCAATGTGGAATTTCCACAGAAGTCCCAAAAAGGCTGAAATTTGAAATTTCTGACAGGCAATGAATTCATCACTTCTCTTTGGGCTTGTTTCTCAAATCAAAGCCAGTCGCAGAAGKAGGGAGTGGGCATGCTGGAAGGAAACATACTGTGTTGTTTTAGTTTTAAATGGTCCTTATTTTGAGGCGACAGCTTGGACGTCCCCCAGTCCTAGCATTTGTGCTTCCAACTGAGCCAGTTCCGAGCCGCAGAGCCCAAACCCAAACGTGGTTTGGTTTGTCTGGCTGATCTGGGCACTCCTCTTTTCTTAAGGTTTCTCCTGACTTGTGTTGCACTGGAGGAGTTTTAATCCTCCAGACAGCTCTGCGCGAGGCTGAAATAGCACAAAAGCTTCTCATCTTACGGCGTTTCGCTCGAATACAGCTCTGGCCTCTCGAGAAGATAAGACCTCTCATCGCGCTGAGCCCCCTGAATAGCCCCGGCTGCAAGGACGCCTATGAATTATTACTCTTAATGTTATATTTAACACAAGCCCAGGCACTGACCTCTCCTGGGTTATATAGGTCCCTGAGGGATCGAGGACATGTTCCAGTCTGTGAGATAAAACTGACCTTGAAGGAAGCCAATTATATATAGTCAATGCCCTCCTCTGACCCCTCTTCTCCAGCACTGCGATCTCCCTTTGCCTTTGGGTTTTGCATGCCCCTGACCACCCCATCAGCCCCCAGACAGCTCTAGCATCCTCCTCCCCACTCCTCACTGGGATTTTTTTCCTGACCACGGGTTTTCTGCCTTTTCTCTCTTTCAGGATGGCATCACCGGTCAGGAAGTTGATGGACCATCCCACCTCCCAAGTAGGTGTGTCTCTGGCATCGGAGACATCGCCAAAGGGGAAGACTGAGGTCTCCATGGACAACTGGAGAGCACACTTTCTAATGTGGCTTCTCCATCAGGCTGGGGCAGAGTCATGTCACTCCTACAGACCCAACCSCTCTTGTCTGTACCAACACTTGCCRTCCTTGTCCGTGCCATGGACTGGACCTTGCATCCTGCTRCCTACCCATTTCCTTCATCCACACAATATCACCACATCCAACCACCCATCTGACATCTCCCCAGATCCTTTCCCTCAGGCACTGCCGATTCCCACCCCAACAGCAACACCTTTAATCCTTTTCCCGTTGCATCAAGATCTCAGCTCCTTGTCCTCACCCCTGGAGACCTCCCCTATCCCCACAGCACCCCATGCTGTGTCCCTGGGGACATCCCCATTGCTYTCCTCCAGCACTGATCCCCATCGGRATGTTTGTAGAAGGTCATGGTGAYGTTCCTGGGATCTGCGGGTGGCATGGCCAATAGCAGGAAAGGCAGAGGAAAGGATAGGAAAAAACAACCGGAGTTAGAGTAAAGCTAGAATGGTGATGAACACCAAAGGAAAAGGGTGGGAGAGAATTATTTTTATTTTCCTGGTGCATAAATCTTCCTCCTGCTTAGGGATCTCTGTCCTTAATTAAGGACAAAAGAAAAAGTCTATTAATAGAAAGCAAGCAAGARATCATAGCAGGTGACCTGCTTTATTTGACTGAATTAAGTGTGGGATTACAGGAGCGTTTAGAAATGTCGATAAGGGCTCCATCAAATTCTTCCCTGTTGCTGCTTGTTTTCTGGGAATGGGAGGGATTTGCAGCGGGTCATTCAGATTAAGAATCTGGTGGAGTAATTTGATCAGGGCAGGAGGAAAGGGAAAAAAAAAAAAACAAAACCACAATGATGGCCCTAGTATTGTCAGTTTAGAAACAGTTCTCTTTTTTTCTGTGTTTTTTCCTTGTTAAATGCAATTCTTGCAGCTGCAGTAACAAAAATCCCCGGTGCCATGAAGTGCACRTGCTTTGCAGGATTTCTGGTGGCTCCTTGCAGGTGGGGAATGGGATGTGGGGAAGAGAAGGAGAAATGAAGGGAGAGAGGGAAGAAGGTGATGGTATAAGGGCTCTATAGGGGCGACGTAAAGCTGACCTGAGCAGATGGCTTCCTGCCACCTAAAACTTCCACGTTGTGAAATCCCATTAAGTGCAGAGTTTAATAAAGTTCTGGATATCAAGAAGAAGCCGCTATTTAAAGCCTTGATCACCTGCCAAACCTGGCTTTATGAGCCATATTTCCTGTCCCAAATCACTTCTCTCTTCTCCCATCTCCCGGCCGTGCTCTGGCCTCTTTTGTAAAACGAAATGCGCAGTGACGGTGCTGCCGTAGCTGGTGTTCCCATGCAGGGGTGTCCAGGGTTAAATTAATACAATTATAAGCAGGACTCCCAGAGCCCAGGTAGGAYGAACCCTCTGGATGAGCCCTTGCCCTTTATAAACATTTTATTTCTTTCGCCCCAGTTGAATACGGCTTCATGTTGCTACCGAGGGTGCTCGGCACCGTGCTGGGAGTATGAGCTTTCCGATAAACTGTGTTTCAGGTGGGGAGAAAAGAGCCCAGAGCAATTAAAGACATGAAGAGCACCAAGCAAACAATGATCATTTGTTGATCTAGACAAATTATATTTTTAAAAAACGCATGCATTCAGCAGAAATTATGGCTCATCAACCCATTTCTGAATGAAAATAATGCAAAGGAAACTTTCAATAGTTCATCTTTGCGTGGAAATATCTTGAAAAACTGGCCTCCAAACCAAAGTGGAAGTGTGAGTTTTCTGTTGGGGAATGCTGGGTTGGTCAGATGGGTTTTTTTTCCCCTTCTTCTTTACATCTTTTATGTGTCCTAAAGGGAGAAAAAAATGAAAAGTCTGGCCCTAAACCCATGCAAATGCTGGGAAAATCAAGTCCTTCTCCCTACACTATATGGGCCATATGTTAACTGTGACTAAGGCGAGGTTGTGAAATAGTTCCAGAGGTAGGGGAAAACTTGAAGCTTTATCTCCATGGTTTCAAGCTTGCTCGAGGAGCTCTATATAAATTCCAGGTGTCTGTCTTCCGGGATGTTATATTTAGCTTTGTGCTCCTCAAAGAGCTTGCGCAATTCGTTTAGGTATTTCTGATGGACTTGATCAACCTCTTCCTCGGAGGGTCTGTGCTTCCTCTGCACTGGAATAGGCTTCCCAACTGGAAAACAAGCACAGGCGTTAGGAGGAGCCGGTGTCAGGTCCCTCTGGGTGCTTTGCACTTCTTAGGACAGAGCTGGGGTCCACCTCTCTGGTGGTGCGGTGGACGGATTGATGTGATGAGTCATGTCCCGGGGTTTGGGAGGCAGCACGGCCAAGGAGGTAGGGAGATGGAGGTTCAGATCCTGGCCTCCTARGTCGCATCTCTCCTTGCCTCAGTTTCCCCATCTGCAAAGTTGGTTAATGCCAAAGACCCTCTGTGTAGCTCTTTGAAGTAAAAAGTACTGCATCCCAAAGCAGTCCCTACAGCTGCTCCTAACGTCTCAGATGTGCCGCAGATAAAGACAACATCATCCTAATATTTGGGTTGGGCTTTCCAAGCTGTTCCCACATGGCCCTGGGAATCTGCATTGCAAATGGGGAAACTGGGGCATGGGGGAGCCCAAGGCTATCTAAATACACTAGCGATTGGGGTGCTTCTGCTTTGCTCAGATCAGAGCCTCAGTGAGACATCTGATTTTTATTAGGAACCAAGAACCCACTTATCTTTAGAAAATCATGCTTTTTTCAAGGGAAAAGCTGAATAATTTGATTCCCAGCACTAGAAGAAGCCCCTTCCCATCTCCCAGAGCCACCAGCAGCAGGACCAGGTGCCTGCAGGGGACAGGGAAGTCCATGAGATACCTCTCTTGCTCTGGCCTCTTACTCAAATTGTGTTTGTCAAGTGGTGGAGGGTTTCATCACTGTGTAACGCTGCTCCTCATCGGACTAATGAAGAGCCCTTGTGATACTGCACAGCTCATAAAACCATTGAGACAATCCAACCAGGTTGTAAAACAATTAGAAGTAATTGCTGGCTGTCAAACCTGATCAGTGGTGTGAGCTCTGACCTTTCCAAACAGCCTCTTTAATTAGACTAATTCACAGAGCATCATCAGTCACGCCGGTGGGCCAAGCATGGAGTTGTTGAAACCAGGTGAAACTTCTTCAAAACCAAAGACTTTCCTGAAATTTGGTCTCCCGTTTGCATGGTCTCAGGTCAAAACAGCGTGACTTGTTCRTGTGCAAATAGCTTGTTTTTTGCACAGGACACTGAGCAAACCTGCAAACCGTGTAGGTGTTGTCCTACTTGTGTTTGTGAAATTGGCTTTAACCCAAGGCTGTTGCAGTGGTTCGTACCACCGGGTTGCACTGGGGTTGGGGTTGGCTGCATCCCACAGGGGTGATGGGGTGGCCATGTTTGCTCTAGGGCTTTCTCAGCACAGCCCAGGTGACCTGGGCTCTGCCAAAAGACCAAGCTAGGGTCCCAAACCAGCGTGACGTGAGCAGCTGGGGATGCTCCTTTGCCAGCACGTTTCTAGCCCACCACAGCTTGTGCTCTCTGGCATGATGCTCCAGCCCAGCAGGAGAATGACACAACCTTTGAGGGTCCCTTCCAACCTAAACTATTCTATTCTATTCTATTCTATTCTATTCTATTCTATTCTATTCTATTCTATTCTAAGATGTCCCTGCCCATGGCAGGGGGGTTGGACTAGATGACCTTTAAAGGTCCCTTCCAACCCAAACCATTCTATGATTCTATGAACCCAGGGACTGTCCCTGGTCCCCCCCTTTGGCCAGGCTGAGTGTGGCTGGCATCGTGCTGGTGTGCCAAGGAAGGGCAGTGTGCCCAGGTGGCCAAGAAGGCCAACGGCATCCTGGCCTGTGTCAGGAATAGTGTGGCCAGCAGGAGCAGGGAGGTGATCGTGCCCCTGTACTCAGCACTGGTGAGGCCGCACCTCGAATACTGTGTTCAGTTTTGGGCCCCTCACTACAAGAAGGACATTGAGGTGCTGGAGCGTGTCCAGAGAAGGGCGACGAGGCTGGTGAAGGGTCTGGAGCACAGGTCTGATGAGGAGCGGCTGAGGGAGCTGGGGTTGTTTAGCCTGGAGAAGAGGAGGCTGAGGGGAGACCTTATCGCTCTCTACAGCTACCTGAAAGGAGGCTGTAGAGAGGTGGGTGTTGGTCTCTTCTCCCAAGTAACAAGTGATAGGACAAGAGGAAATGGCCTCAAGTTGCGCCAGGGGAGGTTTAGATTGGATATTAGGAAAACTTTCTTCACTGAAAGGGTAGTCAGGCATTGGAACAGGCTGCCCAGGGAAGTGGTGGAGTCACCATCCCTGGAGGTGTTCAAAAAACGTGTGGATGAGGTGCTTCGGGACTTGGTTTAGTGGGCATGGGTACTGGGTTGATGGTTGGACTTGATGATCTTAAAGGTCTTTTCCAACCTTAATGATTCTATGATTCTATGATTCTATGACTTACCCACGGTGCAGATGGGCCGTCGGTAGGGTATCAGCCCAAAGTTGTACTGAAAGATGCCTCGGGCGTGGAAGAGAGGAAGGGAGATACCCATGATCTGCTGGAGCCGGTGCTGGAGCTGCCGCAGCCAGGAGCCCTTGGGGTTTTTCACCTGCTCAAAGACATCGTTCTCCCCAAAGGAAAAGATGGGGACCAGCGGGGTGCTGTGAGGAGCCAAACCCAATGTAGGGGCATGATTAGCAAAGCCCACCCCAAAACACCATCCCCTCCACTCCAAATTCAACAGGAACACCCCATTAGCCAACCACAGACCAGAGCATCCCTTCCCAAGCGCCCCTTGACCCCATCCCCTGCATCACCCGTGCTTGATGGCCAAGCGGACAAATCCCTTCCTATTCTTCAGCAGCAAGGTGCAGGATCCCGGCCGGGCATCCAGCGCCTCCTGCGCCCCGCCGACGACGATGGCCAGCGTGTTCCCACCCTCCGGCTTCTGCAGCACGTAGGATGCACTCTCCTTGTTGGAGGAGACAAGGCCTGGGGGGCAGAGAGGAAAGAAAAATAAGCATCTGTAAAACCACCCAACTGTGGTTTGCTCTGTACCTTTTTTTCGCCATTATCCAGCTCCGGAGGGGTGCTAGACACTTTATTTTCAGAGTTTTCCTATACTTTGACAATCTCARCCCAGCTCCCCTGAAAGGTGCTGGATTCATGCATAGCTCTGCTGTGCGAATATGTAATTATCCCTTTGCTGTCTGGCCCAGAAGTGAGAAACGGGRAAAAAAAATCAGGAAAAAAGTAAACTGAGAACTAGCTACACTTAAGCCCCAGGGAAAATCTGTTTCAGTTTGTTGTTAAATGAAACCATGTCCAACCCTGAATCATTCCAGAGGCAGGGAAACATTTGCTTTAGGTCAAAACATACACAAATTTCAGTGGATGCTGCTAATTTAAAGTGGAATTTAATGCAGAATTTGGTCCCTTGTTGCAATCTACTCACAAAAGTTAGAAACCTTTAATTCAGAAATGACAAAGCAACATTGTTTTGATTTTTTAAAAAAATCCTTGTTTCAGGGGCTGAAATAATTTCCAAATTAAAACCTCTTTGTCAAATGGATTCAATCGACCTGAAAATGAGCTATGCACCAAACTCCCACATTACAGCGATTAAACCTTCTCGCATCTGGGTCATAACTCTCTCATATCTCACTGTTACGATTCCTCGCCCTCCGTGTAAATATTTTTTCAGCAGCAGGAGCCAGGGTTTACGTGGAAAACAGGGTGATGAATGCCCTGGGGTATCGCAGGTGGAGCTGGATGCCTATGTTTCATCTCTTGAATCCTGCCTACCACATGACCCAATTTGGCTGGAGAAGTGGCCATTCCCCAAGGTGAGAGATGRAGGTCATCTCCTGCCGGTCTCCAAAAATCTCTCCAGACTCCCTTTCCCCTCTCTCCATTTAATTTTTACCCATTCCTTTTCATTTCTTCTTCCTCTTCTGCCACATGGTTTTGCGACAGCGTGACCTGCTATTCGCATCCTCTCTCCCTCGTTGCTGCTTCCCCGCAAGCAGCAGCGGCTTCGGAAAAATAGATGTTCTCCTTCTTTCAGTGACAACCACATTTCAAGCCTGAATGTTATTTGCGTGGGAAGAAAGAAATACAGGACCCCTCCCCGTCCTGCTGGCCCCTGCAGACTCAGCAGTTCTGCTCACAGTCTGCTCTGCAGGGTGCCGTTGCCACCCACAGCGATGCCCCGAGCTCAGCCGTGGTCTGTGCAGTCGAACAACACAGATAGGAGCGAGGTGGACTATTTTTAACTTCAGAGAGTTTTTGGGTGCCACCTCCAGCAGCTGTGTCCATGCATRAGATCAGATCAGCCACGGACGGGGACAAACAGACCTTTGACTCCTCTTCGCAAGCCTCCCCGGTGTTTTCACTCTCTGCTCCCCCAAAAAGCACCCAACTCAYCCACCCATCCCACCTCTTGCCCATGCTGCCGCCCTGCTTACCTGCGCTCATCAGGCAGTCCCTGAAGAAGGGGAAGCGAAACCACAGGGAGAGCATCATCAGGTGTGGGGTGATGCCTGGGAAGAGCGTGGAAAAGCCCGATGCCTCTGTGCAGAAATTGAGAAAGGCTCCTATTGCCAGGATCCCGTGGGGATGAAATCCCATCAGGTAGTTCTGCCTAGGGTCCAGCTCCGCCGTCTTCACCAGCTGGACACAGGGATGGAGCAAAAAATGGGGCCATGAGTTAGTGCTGTCACCTTGGGGGGGATGGAGCRTTGGCTATGGAGAGCAGATGGGGGATTTCTGGAGGGGGGTCCCTAGCACCCACCATGCCTTATGTTGGAAATGGTCAACTGGAACAACTCAATCATTTTTCTCCGAGATGTATTTCATTGCCTGTATTTCCATCTCCTCCCACCTATTGGCCCAAAATGACATTTCCAATGRCACAGTTCCTCATGTTGCCTTGAGCTGGCCTAGATGCTGTTGGGAACCCACTTGGTTTAAAATGTCCTTTGATACATTTTCTAATATGGGAAAAAAGCTAAAAAGTGAGAAAAGGGTGATTATTTCCACCCTCTCCTCCACCACACAATCAGAACAGCAAAGGGAGTGCGGAATCACTCTGGAAATGATCCATATAAAGCTGCTACCTGGTGCAGGGACATGTCCCTGCTCAACAACATGGTGTGGACCCAAGGTTTGTCCTGTCCTGAAGTACACGTCAGGTGATTCAAGGATGCTTTTGTACATGGTAAGGTGAGATCCAGCTCCCAGACATCTAACAGAGAACAAGCTGATGGTTATATTTCTAATGGGGAAAGCCTGCAAGAACCCAGACGCTTGTGTCTGTGTTAGGTGCCCAGGTAATCCATGAGTCCATCAAAGAGCAATGGACGTCTGCCCAAGGTTGCTGCAATTTTACCGGGAGGAGGGAATGGAGAATGCCCATGTCCAGCTTTTAGAGATGGACAGCCTGGATTGCAGACACAGTGCAGCACATGGCCAGCCCCCGGCCCTTGGGGGTTGRTTAAGCAGCCAGCTGAAATACTCGGCCAATCTGAGAGTGGGTTTGGAGCCTGGCAGATGCTACATGGGAGAACGGGTGCCACAGCAGATGAGGGGATGATTAAAGGGATGATAAGGGACAACCAGCGTTTGGACTCCGTGGGTTACACTTGCTATGGACTGCATGGAGAGGGGCTGGTGTGACAAACCCACCCTCCAGCTATGCCACCGAGAAGACCCTGCCGTGCCAACATCAGCCAGCACATGCATAACCCACGCAGAAGCAGTCAAAACTGAACACTGATGCCTCTGCACCCTTTCTGCGGGTGCCGAGGACGCTCACAGCACCGGGGAAGGATGAACCTTTCCAAGGTTAGCCATCACAGAGCCACCATGAATTTCCAAACAGCTCAGAGGCACTTGTACCCAGGAAGAACCAAAGCCCTGTGKTTTTTAGCCCGTTGCCCCTCTGAGTACCCGGTCCCGTCCGCACTCGGGGAGCCGCCAATGGTGCACGTGTTTTCCTAGAAGCAGCCAGGACCGCAGGTTAATCACGAGGGTGTATTTTACTTTCTTACCTTGTGGCTAATTTCCCGTCTGTCCTAAGGCACTGTTGACTGTACACATGTGCCCATTCAAGCGCCTGCTCCTAATGAGGGGAATGGACAAACAAGAGTCCCACCGCTGCCCGGGTACAGAGGTGCCTACGCAGGAAGAGGGGCAGATGGCCGAATTACTAAGTRCCCAGGGCCCCTGCCAGCATTTGCTCATTTTTGAGTAATCTCAGCTTGCATCAATGTTTCGTGCATTCATCTTCGGCTTCCAAACAGCCTTTCATCTCTGCGTGATTTATAAGCAGGGAGGCGAGGTGCTCGGGTATGTTGGAAACCATTAAATGTCCGGCTGTGTGTGCACAGGGTGGCAAGAAGGGGGGGTGASAGCAGGCTCAACGCCCGGTTGCACCCCAAGCTCACACCACCCTCCTTGCTAATGAAGAGCCGAACCCAGGGTATCCACTGAGCTGTGCAAAAYGGGAGAGTTCACCTGTGCTAAGACACCTCACGTCCTTAAAAGCCCTCCCTAGGAGACATCCAGCTGCTGCCTTGGTGCTCACCCCAACAAAAGGGGAGGGAGGACAGGAGAGGAAAGAATGAAGAATAGGGCCTGTAGCRATAGGACAAGGGGGAATGGYTTTAAACTAAAAGAGGGGAGATTCAGACTAACTATAAGGAAGAAATGTTTTRCGATGAGGGTGGTGAGACACTGGCACAGGTTGCCCAGAGAGGTGGTAGATGCCCCATCCCTGGRAACATTCAAGGYCAGGTTGGACGGGGCTCTGAGCAACCTGATCTGGTTGAAGATGTCCCTRCTCATTGCYGGGGGRGGTTGGACTAGATGACCTTTARAGGTCCCTTCCGACCCAAACCATTCTGTGATTCTATGAATCYCTGATAAGAAGCGAGGGAATAGAAGAGAGAGGTTATGCCCCCTTACAGAGGACTGGACACGCACCAACCAGCAATCTTTCCAGCTCTAYTTCTGGCTGATCATATTTTCTCTTGATACTTTCCATTGAGATCACCTTGTGATTTATTTTATTTGTTGTAGTGCACGCCTATTTTCAGCTACTGCATTTTTCATCTTGCTCTGCATTATCATATTATTTTCTGGGCTTTTTGTTTGTTTGTTTGTTTTAAGGCTAATTCTGGCGACAGACAAAGCCTAATGCAACCCCCGGTGTTTTATGGTGCCCCTGGATAGCACATCTGTCACTGATAAATGATTCCTCGTCTCCCTAGTTGCCTCAATGCCACTAAAGTCTTGAGTCTTACCAACTGTTGTTGGTTCYGGATTGGGCCTTTTAAACCACACACATGTTTTGGAGCTTGATCATGATCTATGTATTCAACTCTATGTACCCTATGTATCTGGCTGACAGGAACCTCGTGAAGTTCAACAAGGAGAAGTACAAAGTCCTGCACCTGGAGAGGATCAACCCCAGGCACCGATACATGCTGGGAGACGCCCAGCTTGGCAGAAAAGGACCTGGGGGTCCTGGTGGACACCAAGTTGAATATGAGCCAGCAATGGGACCTCGCAGCAAAGAAGGCATATGGTACAGAGAGTGGCATTAGGTATATTGCCAGCAGGTGGAGGGAGGTCATCATTCCCCTCTGCTCAGCACTGGTGAGGCCACACTTGGGAGTACTATGTCCAGTTTTGGGCTCCTCAGTACAAGAAAGACATGGACATACTGGAGAAAGTCCAGTGAAGGTCCATGAAGATGATAAAGGGACTGGAGCATCTCTGCTATGAGGGGAGGCTGAGAGAGCTGGGACAGTTCAGCCTGGAGAAGAGAARGCTCGGGGGGGATCTCATCAATGTATATAAATACCTACAGGGAGGGTGCCAAGAAGACAGAGTCAGGCTCTTGTCAGTGGTGCCCAGTGCCAGGACYAGAGGCAACGGGCACAAACCGAAATACGGGAGGTGCCATCTGAACATCAGGAGAGACTTTTTCACTGTGAGGGTGACTAAGCACTGGCACAGGTTGTYCAGAGAGGTTTTGGAGTCTCCATCGTTGGAGATATTAAAAAACCATCTGGGCACAGTCCTGGGCAACCAGCTCTGGGTGGCCCTGCTTGACYGCAGGGGGTTGGACCAGATGACCTCCAGAGGTGCCTTCCAACCTCAACCAGTCTGTGATTCTGTGATTTTTGAATCCCTGCTCTAAGCCATGGGCAGCTAGAGGGTAGGTGTCTGGTCACTCAAGAGTTGGTGGATCTGGTTAATGTTTCTGCAAGACCTGTCCCCTGCAGTAGCACTGACCACRTCTTAGTGACTTAGTTGAATTATTTGCCTCTTTCAGTTTTATAAACTGGGYGCCTTCCAGGGCATAAGCAAAGGAGGGGAGAGAAGGTCCCCATGTTATCACAGTGTCTGCTCACGTTTGGATGATTTCATAGAATCATAGAATAGTTTGGGCTGGAAGGGACCTTTAAAGGCCATCCAGTCCAACACCCCTGCCGCGGGCAGGGACATCTTCTACTAGACCAGGTTGCTCAGAGCCCCGTCCAACCTGACCTTGAATGTTTCCAGGGATGGGGCATCTACCACCTCTCTGGGCAACCTGTGGCAGCGTTTCACTACCCTCATCATAAAAAGCCGATGGCCAGAACTCACAGAGAAACCAAAGTGCTTGAACAAGAGTGAGAAGGAAATCTGTAGCAGAGGAGAGACTCGGGCAAAATCTCTTACGCTGTAGGTCAGGCCCCTGGACTCTAAACCGCCCTTCTCCTTCTGGAAACTCTTTAAYGCAGAGACTTGATCCTCCCATCTGGTTTCTTCCCACTGTTTATTCGTTCCTTCCCCCTCCTCCTGCCAGAGGTCAATCTCTGTACAACAGGCTGTTCCCAAACTCCCAGGACRGTTAATACCTGACACGGCACAGCCCAGCTCTTTCGTGCACTCCAGCCCCCAAGTGCTTAATGGGGCTGGGGTTGAGGTGCAGAGGGGTGGGACTCTCCTCCCTCCTGCCTTGGCCAGGTTGTYATTTCCACACCCACCGGATGGCATTTGCTGCTCTGGTCTTTCTGGATGAGTTGAACCTTTAATAATTGTCAAAGGACTTAAGGATCCAGCCAAGCCGGTCTGTGCGTAAACATCTAAGTGAGACAAGTGCTTGACTTGAAATTTTCKTGGTAAGACCAGTTTCTCATCTCAGAGGCGTCTGAGGGATGCCAAATTAATGCGTATGACCTGTGGTCCAAAGGCAAGGAGCTGTTATCAGCTCAGGGTTGTGTTCTCCAAACTGAGCCATGGGTTTGCTGGCTTCCCCAAGCATCCCCTCGGCATGGTTGGGATGCTGGCTTGTTTCTTGGCTGCTGATAGTGGTAATGAGCCCTTGTCAAAGGTGTTATGAGTCCTTCCAGATCACAGTTCTGGGGTAATCTTGACCTTCCCAACAAATGAACTTAAATTTGAGTTTTGAAGGATGAGGTTTACTTTATGCTTCTCCTTCATGGAGAAATATCTTGATAGCTACAGTTGTTCAGTGCTCACAACGATTACTCAGTAGCAGAAACCTCCCTTTATTCTGTTTACCCAAATGTGGGTCCAAGACATGGGTGAAACCCTGCCCCAGCTCCTGCAGAGATGTGGTGAGACCTGCTCCACGGTCAGCTGTGTTAGGGAAATGCATACACAGGCTTTCAGGAGCTCYGAAAAGAGCCCACGTACCGGCCAGGATCTCGAGCAAATTAATTTTAAACTGGATTAGTTAAACCTCATTAACATCCCAAGTAGATGTTCTTAGCTGGAATTAAAGTGACCTTTGTTTGATTTTTGTTTTGTTTTGTTTTTAATTCATTTTGGAGTGGAATTAAGCTAATTGGAATTAGGGCTTTTGAGTGACTGTATCAGCACAGGAGTTCAGCTGTTTAACGAGCAGCTGGTTTAACAAGCAGCTGGTTTGACAAGGCTGCTTTTATTCACCCCTCGAGATGTGGCTGGTTGTCCTCTACRGACTGGACTGTCCTGCCCCAAACCACAGGAAGAGGGAGGATGGGCAATTCCCTGAGTAAGGCTGGTGCACTAAYGCCTGAGGAAAGTAAAATTCTCCCTGAGACCAAAGGGTTGGAGAGCTGGGTGCTCCAGCATGCCCTGGAGATGAAGCAATACCCAGGCCCCCACCCAACACTGTTTGCAGGGCTGAAGGGATTAAAAAGTTAAGTGAGGAATCAGATCAAGTCAAGTGGAGATGAGTGTGGGCACTGCATGGTGCTTGCCATGCTGGGGGACGTGTAGTCAGGGAGAGTACTGACATGCCGTGACATCGCATCCTTAGGGATGGATGAACATGGGGTAGGAGACAGGGAGTAGCATGGCATTACCCCCCCAGCCATCCACAGGAGGATGTGGTCAGCAAAGCTGGTCAGCAAGCTTGTGCCTTCTTCATTTGAAGTCTCCCAGTTTGAATTGCTATTGTATTTCTATCCTTCTCTGGCCCCAAACTCTGTTTCCAAGGATGTTATGTTCATTAATCTGTTCTTAAGTAGGATAAACCTCCTTTCAACTTTATCCTAAGCAAATCCTCATTTCCCTTGCTGCCTACCCATGCACTTCCAAAGAGCATCTCTTGCAGGATAAAACATGCAGCCAGTTTCTCTGTGGCATGAAACACAGCAGAGATATCCAGAAACCCAGCCAGATCCAAAGAAGGAGAAACTGTGCCAAGGCAAAGAGAAGCGGGTAGCACACTCAGGGGTGTCTGGATGGAAGACCAAAGGAAGGGAAAATATTTGAGTACTGCCAGCAGCTGCCAAGGAAGATGGGTTTCAGGTCCCAACAATGGTGTGAGTCTGAAAGGGACAGTTGGAGAAAGAGGGCTTTGGGCACTGGGATTTTCTCCAGGTGCCACAGTGCCRGGTCAGAGCTGGGTTTGCAGCAAGAATTGGAGAGTCTGACCAGCCRGGTGGCTTTAAATTGAGTTAGGATGGGACTTCATCACCTTCAATCTCAAAGCTGGGTAAGGATGGCAGCTCCAAAATGCCCGAGTCCTCCCTTGCTCTTGTGTGATGCTGCTTTTGGGGGTCGTGTAGGACCTCCTTTATCCAGTGGTTTTGCATGTTGCTTGGCAGTGCAGATGGTGGGACACTGCCATGAATAAAGCTGGTAAGATGGTGCCTGCTGGGGTTGCTCTGAATGATGACAGCACCTGAAGACAAAATTTGTCCCTCTGAGACCTTAATTTTAGCTTTCTGATGCTAGATTTAACTTGTAACCCAGATTGTGTGATCCAAAGGTGAAATGTCGTGTCTAAGCCAAGCATCCAGCCTCAATTTATAGTCAGCAAGAGAGATGGTGACTTCTGTTTGAGGACTACACTAGAGATGGCTCTTGTCAAGCTTACGCTTTCCCCATTTCACCCCAGTCTTCACCTTCTGCACGTCCATGGTGCTCCTCAGCTGAGGTTACCAAAGCACCTTGTCTGTGTGAGGGAGGTTGGTGACAGCAGCCTTACAGTGGCAGGAGGGGATGGAGATGAGGAGAAGAAGCAGTGAAGACGTGCATTCGCTTGGCAGTGTGATGGAGAAATTTGCTTTTAGCGTACTGCTGGGTGTATCCTTCGTAATAAAGACGCCATGCTGATAAATGATGGGGAAGGGACTGTGCAAATGGAGATAAGGGTTTGGGCAGAGACCTGGCAGCAGCAGACAGATTATTGACTGCTTTTTGAACACAGCATAGATAGAGCAGTCCACAGTATCCAAAATCTCTCTGGAGGCAACATCAACCCACAGCAGGCATCACTGGATATCTGTTCAAACATAGTCTGCCCCAAACAGATTCATTTTCTGCATCCATCARAGCACCTTTTTTATATTTTCCGCAATTTTAAGACCCAGCTGAGCTCAGCCGTGTATTGCAGGCCTATCATGAGGACGTATAAAAAAGAAAGACTAGAACAGGGTTAAAATACAGGGGGGTGAAGCAGAAATAACTTTCCYGGGCAATGCACCGGACCCCCCCTTGGATTCTCAGTGCTTTTTCCTCATCCCCCTTTTAAAATCACCCAAACTCGTTCAGGCCCTGCCTGACCCTATGGCTCCCAAACCCGTAACTAAAATACAGTTAGCTCCGAGGGCGATAACCCGAGCAGCAGAGCGGTACTTGTGCAAGGGTGGTATCGGCAGAGGGTGCTCCTTGCACGCGCTGCGGCGGCACGGCTCGGCGCCCGCACGCTCCCACACGCCAGATGCTCGCTGCAGCACGGTGCAAATTCCCGCTGCCCAGATCCCCGGAAAACAGATGCTCATCTCAACCTTTCTTTGCTTCTGCGACAGCAAACATGCCCAGGGATCCTTCAAAGGCAGCATTTAACACCACTTCCTAAAATAAAATAGCAGGCAGCTCTTCCTGCCTCCATACGCTGATGCTTGGCCACGCTAAGTTTGCTGCCAGGATCTGGGAGGATTAGGAGCCACATTTAATCTTCCCAGAATCACTAATCCTCCAGGGCTGAACAAACTCAATCTACACACAAATACGGCCGGGGGTGCTGGGTGTCCACCCATCTATCTCCCCAAATCCCGCTTCCCTTGTGCCCCTGTTCTGGTTGGGGCTTTGGGCAAGTGAGAGGTCTATGGGAGCACCCAGCTGTGCGTGCTCAGACCAAAAGCTCAGCTCAGCTCCTGGTGAGAGCAGCATACAGGATGGCAAAAGCAATGGTGCTGGTYGACGGCCGGCTGAACATGAGCCGGCAGTGTGCCCAGGTGGCCAAGAAGGCCAACGGCATCCTGGCCTGTGTCAGGAATAGTGTGGCCAGCAGGAGCAGGGAGGGGATCGTGCCCCTGTACTCGGCACTGGTGAGGCCGCACCTCGAATCCTGTGTTCAGTTTTGGGCCCCTCACTACAAGAAGGACATTGAGGKGCTGGAGCGTGTCCAGAGAAGGGCGACGAGGCTGGTGAAGGGTCTGGAGMACAGGTCTGATGAGGAGCRGCTGAGGGAGCTGGGGKTGTTTAGCCTGGAGAAGAGGAGGCTGAGGGGAGACCTTATCGCTCTCTACAACTACCTGAAAGGAGGCTGTRGAGAGGCGGGKGTTGGTCTCTTCTCCCAAGTAACAAGTGATAGGACRAGAGGAAATGGCCTCAAGTTGCRCCAGGGGAGGTTTAGATTGGATATTAGGAAAAATTTCTTCACTGAAAGGGTAGTCAGGCATTGGAACAGGCTGCCCAGGGAAGTGGTGGAGTCACCATCCCTGGAGGYGTTCAAAAAACGTGTGGATGAGGTGCTTCGGGACTTGGTTTAGTGGGCATGGGTACTGGGTTGATGGTTGGACTCGATGATCTTAGAGGTCTTTTCCAACCTTAATGATTCTATGATTCTATGATTCTATGATTTACGATGCATAACTTCCATGCTGCCAGGAACAAATCAGCCCACGCTCGGAGGTATGAAATGAAATACCTTCCATGCAAGGAAGCAAACACATTTGGGGCTTTTAGGTGGGAAAAAAGCTGGCAGATGGGGGATACAACAGAGTATAAAACCAGGAGTGGCATGGGTAGGTGGGACAGGATTTGCTTGGGCTAACCAGGGAGTTTCCAGTGAATCGAGCAGGGATCAGGGAAGTCTTCACACTGTGTGGTTCGCGTGGGGAACCCCTTGCTGCGGGATGTTGGGGATGCCAAGTGCTTTTCCGTGCTCTTGTAGTGACAAATGGTAGCAGATGCATTCAGCAAGGGCTGTTAAATCCTACRTTCTGGTTTAGAAAGTCCTTGAGCAAACAAAGTGTGGAAGACTGAGAAAATGATTTAAGGAAATAATATTATGTGATTGCTTGGTTATAATACCCTTTTTATTATATTTTTGGTTTCCGCTGTCCTTTTGCAGACCCCTCTCTGACTTCTCCCAGACCAGCGGGGAGAAAGGCTCCACCAAACCCTCCCTGCCTTCACCCACTGAGCTGCAGCCAAACCCAGTAGCCATGCTCCCTCTACTGGTCTTACTGGTCCTCCTGCCAGGTCCCCCCTGCCTGGCAGTGGCACCCAGGGAGGGAAGGACAGACGGACAATGCAGTGTGGCGTTCAGGAGGGGGTTTGCATGGCCTTACAAAGGGAGAGGAGAGTAGCAAAGAGGTTGGTACAACACTGCCCAAGAGGCAGCTTATGGCCACAAATAATTTACGGCATATATATTGCATATAATCATCACAGCCACAAAAATAGCTCATGGCAATTCTAGCATTTTCTAAGGCAACCCTGAGAATAATTTATTGGGAACCCCTTTGGTGTTTCTTATTAAGCTTCATAAAATATCACCTGTCCCTCATGGTAAAACTCACCATGAGTTTTCCTGGGATGTGTTCCCATTCCTCCCCAGAAGACTGTGATGTACCTTTTTGGGACCTTGCTTTGAAGCTCATCCAGAAGCCCTTAAATCACAAGTTAAGCTCTAAAATTAGCGATAAAATAACTCACTGCAGCTCCACAGCATCACTTTCTGCCATGCCTTTGAGCAAAGAAAATGAATGGCAGTAGGACATGGGTGAGGTAGACTTACTCTCATGGATGGTCCTGAAGAGGTCAAGGGAGCTGCAGTTCACCCAGTTGAGTCATGGGATGTTTGGCTAGTGTATGCCAGCACCCAGCACAAAATTAAGTGGATTTACTTGAATTGTCCACAGCAGTGGAAAGGGAGGGTGATGGTCTGGTTCAGCCCACCACATCTATCTCTACCAGTTGCACCCAGGTCCGGTGAGAGGCAATCCCCGCTTGCACAGTGCTGTATGCAACCGCACACGGTCCCAGACAACGCTGCCCTTTGCTCCTTCACCTTCACCGACCCAAGAGGCATATTGGGATGAGATGAAAATTGAAATGAGGGGAGGGGAAATCAGGGGAAATCAAAAAGCTCCGATTTTCCTTGTGCGATATTTGCTTTTGGAGTATCCTGGAGGTGGTGCCTTTACAGGCAGATCTACGTATATCCATGGCGTTGCAGTCAAGGCAATTTGCCTTGATATCAAGTGATGTTTTCACCCTGATGGGAAGGAGCAACCTTTGCTGGGACGCACTGTCTGTGTAACCAGGTTGTGGCTTGGCAAAGCCCCCGTTTTACCCGCAGCACTAGGGTCAATATTATACTGAGTTGTGGCCTGCAAAAGGGGATGATGTGACATCAGAAGATACATTTTAGGCACCATCATTTTAGGGACAGATGTGCCCATCTGAGTTGTTATAATACAAGTATGCATAAGATCCATCAGAAATGGTAGGAGAGATCCAGACAGACCTCATTTTCTCATTTTTTCCACATCTCTGACTTCTGCCCTAAATTAATCTCCTTGGGCACCAATCTTGCAGTCTGCACTCCAGGACATTGAAAATGTCGGATGTGTTTTATTAGGGATGTGTGGTTTTTTCTCCCTGTACAAACTGGAGAGAGAAACCTCATGTTGTACTGTTGAAGTGCAGGGCTGGGATTCGAAAGAGATGGTTCTTATTCCTGGCTGAGCAGCAAACCTGATGGGTGACCTTGCGCACATCATCTCTGGTCCTCTCTTTGCTCCAGCTCCCCCTAATCCTTATCCCAGGCCCTATTCTATGCAGGACGGACTCTCAACCTGGGCTCTTGTTTTTCCTTTGGGCTGATGAGTCCTTTGGCTGTTTGGGCTCCCCACTTCATTTTATCTGGATGGCAGCACCCAGCTCCTGACTCCAGACTGTCTCTAACCATGAGGTAGAGCTGTCCGCATCCCATCTGAGTTCCCTCAACAGGTAATATTTCATTAAAGGAATTATCTTACAAATTCCTATAGCCTGGTCTACCCTAGAAACTCACTCCCTTGCATGTTCCATGAACTCTTCTGCTGCATCGCTCACATTTGTACCGACTTGTGATAGCTCTGAGGCAGGACTTCATGCTAGTCCATGCATTCATGCCATGCTAAGGGGGTACCAGGTAAAAAGTGAGGGCAAAGGCCCGCCACACCCATTAAAGTAAATCTGGAAATGTCACAGAAGTCCCTCTCAGGGGAACAGCAACTTTGTGAGACTGCCCAGTGCACTCCCAGCTTTACCCATCCAACCTCTTCCCCAGCAGAAGGGGATGCTGACCTTGCAGGGCACGAGGACCTCTTGGATTTTGGACAAAACTTGACCCTGTGTCCACTGGGTAAATGCTGAGCAACCCGAAGAGCAGGAGTGTCACAATATAGACACGGAAAACAGGAAAGGGGACATTTCCCTAACTGCTGGAATGCAGCCAGGTTAAATGGGTGCGTAAAAGGCAGATGACTGAAGGATGCGGCTGTGAAAATGGTGGTCTACATTTTTTCTGGGTCTTGCAGTAATCTGGGAGCTGGGAAGACAATCCTTCAACACTGACCTCCAAGCACCCCACGCCACAACAGCTGGCCCCAGACCCGCCAACCAGACAAAGCTGGTCCTTGAATCTCCTATGAGCCGATGGGATCCATGGCACTTACCTTGATGGGGAAATAGTCCCTCATGTACCTCCAGACGATGTTGTTCCGGATGGCATGGATCCGCCTCCCGCCCTTGCTGGGTTTTTCCCTGTCTATGAACCACCATGCAGCGTAGAGGGCACTGACCAGCCAAAAACGCGTGAAGAAGAGGGCGATGAAGGCAGCTGTGCAGCACTGTGCTGAGAGAAAAGCCAGGTATTGTGTTGGCAGTTGTGTTAGGTGGGCGCTGGGAGASGAATGATTCGCTTGAGGGGACTTGGTCTCTTTGGACCTGGGATGGACTCCAAGCCTTCACTGGGCTTGCTGCTGAATTATTTTATCAGTGTGAAGGCACCTTTGATGCAAAACGATGGTTTCTTTCCTATCTGCCCCAGGAACCTGGAGAGCAACCAAGCACCATCCTTGCAGCAACCACCTATTTCTCCAAAGGCCACYGTGTCCCCCTCTTCCCACAAGACTGATGGACCTCACTGCATCCAGAGGGTCCTCATGGATCAGATCTCTATCCCYTTGCTGTGTGGCTTTTCTCTGGAGTCAGTCTGTCCTCTGCAATCATAATGCCCATGTTTTAGCCCAAAACTCCTGTTAATACTTCCTGATGACACCTGGCATTCTGCAACAGCGGCAAAGTGGGGCACTATGCCCTGTCTGTACAGTCACCAATAGCTTTGTCCTGAGCTATCGATTCCCCATTTTAATTCTGTCTTGGATTTTTAATTTTTTTATCTTCCCGTATATAAGATTTTACTCTTTATTGAGTTTTTTCTTATTGATTTTAGACCTTTGTCTCCACTTCTTGGGTTCACTTTTAACTCTAATCCTGGCCTCTAGAGGATTTGCAGTCCTTTCAGCTCAGTGTTCATCACAGATTTTATAAGAATGCTCTATTTCATTCCCTGAGACATTAATGACTTGGGACTTTCCCAAGTCATTAAAGACTTTCCTGAGTTGCTTCCAGTCAGTGCTCAGCTTTGCCCTCTACCTCCCGCCTCCCTCATGCCCTGTATTTTGGCACGGGAACAAGAGAAAAAAAAATTGGTGTGCAAAGAAGCATCACTTGGTACATCAAATCCCACCCAAGACCAATGCCGTCTGTCTGCACAGAGACTGGGAAGAGCTGATGGCCACCAAGGTGCCRCCTGGTAAAGCAGATGCCCTAAAAAGTGCCTGGGAAGAGCTGTGTCCTCTCCATCTGTCCCTCTGAAAGCTTTGGTGTTATCTGGGAAGGAGGAGACTGAGCTAAAAGAAACCCATTCATCCAAGCCCTTTGCCTTWCCCTGCTCATGGGTTACATCACATTTGGTGGGCTATATATTTTGTTCTTCTCTGGGTCTTCATCACAGATCCAGCACCCAGGGCAGAAGGACAGGAGGATGGAGATGCCCTGTTCAGCTTCAGCTTCAGCTGTGWGATAGATGCATCCATGCCCTCGTCCTCTGAGACCTGGATTTTCATCTTTGGCAGTGACCTAGCACCTGACCTCTCCATCTCACCTCAGCTAAGGCCTATCAAAGAAGAGGTAGATGATGCTCTAATTTGAGGCCTCCTTGTACCTCCTGTTTGCTTTTACAGCAAATAAGTAGAAAGGAGAAAGTAGAAAAGAGAAATAAGGATGAATAAGCAGGTCTGGTTTGTAGGGTTTTTTTTGTGATAAGTCACCCTGATCCTAGAGCTTTGGTTGTAAAAACAAATCCCTGTCCCTCTTTAGAACACTGGCATGATGGTACTGATAATTCTTA
>JASVER010000109.1:1439362-1455437 GCA_030449065.1 Oceanodroma leucorhoa
ACCTCCTTAAAGCTGAAATGGGATCTTATGTCCTCATATAGGTAGAGACACTGCATCGAGCAGCATTTGAACAGAAAAGCAAGACGGGCGCCTGGGTAGGCATTAACGCAGTGCATGGGGAAACACTGCAGCTCTCTGCAGAGCAACAGGTCTAACCTGCAATGCATCCTCCAGGTCAGAACGAGCCACTGCTCGTACCTGGCACCGCTCCTTTCAAGTGCCATAGACACAGTCTTTATAACTCTTGAGGAAAAGAGCATCCGGCATGAAAGAAAGCTCCAAGGTCCACGGGGTACATAAACGTTGTTTGAGGAACAATGCAGAGGTTGCGATTTTACTGCACCTCGCAGCCAGCTCATCAGGTCCGCTGCAAAAGCGTGCAATGCCCGATTCTCTTTTTATCACACTGTGCAAAGCTCAAGGTACGTTCTGCAAAATGAGGAAGTTGGTCTGGTCCAAATCCGTGCACTTATCATCCAAGTGAGGCTTTATCTTGCAATTATATAATTATTAGCTTCTCCCTCAGTTCATTTCCAATTCAACTTTTTTTTTTTTTTGCAGGGCGGAATTTGCACATAGTGACCTTCACTTAATCTTAAGATTATTTTTTTTTTGTGCTTGTAAAATCTCGGAGTGTCCTGGTTGCTGTGGGAAAGGAGCCCATTCCTGTCCCAGAATGGACCCTCAGTCTGAAAGTTGCTGTGGATGGGACCAAAGAGACAGGAAAGTTCCAGAAAATGTACAGTTAAATCCTACTGTCTGCATCCACACCAAACCCAGCCTTAGGCAGACACATGATTATTTAGGGGCTGTATTTTGGCGAGAAGGAGGCACTCTGTTCCTCTGCCTGGTGTGCGAGGGGGAGTCACCGTAGCTGCTTGAATCAAGGGAGATTGCTGTCYTCCTTCCAGCTTTCTCGCAAATGCCTGTGTGTCATGTCCTCAAACTCTTGAATGAAAACATAGCAGAGGCAGCGCGATCCCATGGATTAGACAACAAGACTTGCTGGACCATCAGAGGGAAGATACTTGCCACGGAGCTGAACTGCTGCTTCCTGAAAGCCATAACAGGTCCCCAGGCTGGGTCCACCACCAGCCCCACTGCCCAGGACTTCATGTTCTTCAGCCTGGCTCCAGGGTCCCTTCACCGGCCTCTTAGGTTACACAGGTGGCTTTTCACATCTTARAGTCTCCTTGTTCTCCAAGCTGCTGAAAAATAACGTCCCACCCAAGAAAGGGCCAAATCCTGCATCCATCTGAGCTAAGGGCTAGAGGGAAGGACTATGCACCAGSAGCCAAGATCTATTTCTATTCCTGCAAATCCCAAGTCTTTCCTGAATCCATGCTGGAGGGTAACACACACTCCCCTTCCTCCACAGGTCACGTCCCAGAAACAGAGCAGCAAGGACAACCTAAAGCCACCTCCTTGCCCCTTCTGCTTCTCTCCTGCAGGACAAGGCAGAAGGKATGGGTGGAAACCAGGAATATTTGCTTGTTGTGAGGCTGTTCCCCATAATCATTGCTTTTTTCCCTTGATGGGTATCCCAAAAGAAAAATGAGGAATGACAAGGGTTTCTTGCCTGTCCCTCCCTGGACTGGGGACCACTTCAGAGCTGCCCAGATGAGAGCCATATTTCGTACAAACAACTGTCATTTTCTGGGCTACCTGCCAGGCAAACACYTTAAAGGATATCACGACCATGGCATTAGGCTCTTGGCCAGGGAATCTCAGCAGATATCTCCCTCCTGCGGCCAAACTCCACCCTACGTACCCATTGTGCCCACAAAGCAACCCGCAAAGGGCTRTCGGGTCTCAGAAACGCTGCTGGAAGAGATGGCAGTCTGTGTCAYGGTGGGGATGGGGGGAAACCTGCAAGTTCCCGGTTCTTTAGAAACCCATCTTTGAACCCCATCAGCTGCCAGGGCTCTGCAGAGCCAGACAAGCTCTCCAGCTTACAATCATAGAATGGTTTGGGTTGGAAGGGACCTTAAAGACCATCTAGTTCCAACCSCCAGCTTGGTCGAGCTCTCCATGGRAGTAAGCTCTSTGGTGAGGATGGGGACTGCAGGCRCATCAGGCACACAAATGGCAATGAGATGTGATTAYAACATGGCTCTGCCTCACTGCCTTTACAGTAWWCTTTAAGGGAAAGCAGGGGAGAATTACCTTTAGTATTCAGCCATAGCATCACTACAATATCTACCTTCCACCCTTCTGCCCCATAATCCCCTTGGTTCCCAGCCTCAGGCTGCAATCTCTCAGGCCATGGTTGTACACTCAGGAGGAACAGGCAGGTTTGGGGATGCGGTTGCAAACAGACATGATCCTCATCTCCTCCCTCTGCAGGTCTGGACTCTTGYGAGGTACATGGGACATGGTTTAGTGGGCATGGTGATGTTGGGTTGACGGTTAGACTTGATGATCTTAGGTCTTTTTCAACCCTAATGATTCTATGATTCTATGAGGTAGCCCAACTGCACATGCTAAATTGCTATAAAATGGYTTAAGCCCTTACACAGAGCCCTTTCAAGGCAAACATCACCATGGGCTGCAAAAGGAGGTCTAAGGGCATCATGCATGTCTTTGCAATCACATCAGTTCAGTTATCTGAAAATGGCCAGAGAATCCTAGGCTGGGCTGAGAGTAGCTGCTGCACTGTCTCCTCTGCCATGGAAAGTGAAGAGAYACCCCTTCAAACCAAAACCAAAGTGCCCTTGACAAGAAGGAACGCGCCATACAGACCCTAAATCTTACACTTTCTCTTCAGGCCAGATGCCAGGAGGTTTGTCTGCAGTTGTCCGTGGTGAGGTGTGGCTCTGGGTGAAGCAGTCRTAGGACGTTCCTGGACTGCAGGGCCACCGAGGTCTGCACCCAGCCTGCYGACCAGGGGTGGTCCTGAAGCAGCTCTTCATGGTCCAGGACCCAGCATCTCACATCTCCATGGCCGTATGGGAGTCAGCAAAGAGAATACACATCCTTGTGGATGTGGTGGTTTTCTTGGATCCCCTCACAGGCCAAGTGATTTCCTGGGCTGGGCTCCCTTAAAGAAGCTCAGAGCAAAAATGAAGTTTTTGGCGGTGGGTATCTTGTGTTAAGTAGTTTTGTTGTGAGCTGCAAGTCCCTCTGTGGATGAAAACATGGGCATATCRCAGACAACACACATGTATATGCCACGGGCTCCAAGTGAGCCACAGGCTAGAAGCACATGGATGACTCTTCTGGCCAAGTCAAAACAGGGACCATGTCCCATCAAAGTGCTGCTGGGTCCAGCATTGTTGCTAACCCAGCATTTGCTCATTCAACCTGAAACAGGAAAATCAGCAACCTTTGCAAAGAGATTTTTGCCATCGCAGCAGCCCCAGAACGAGTCAGACTCATATTGCAGTTGTCAGGAGGGTTTGCAAGGTGCACGTGGCTGAGGTCCCCAATGCCGGCCTAGAGTCCCTGACAGTGACAGCCTCCACAGATCCCGTACTCCTCGGCACAGCCAAGCCTGGCAGCCCGGCCAGGCTCTCCCAGGCCGTGGACTACGCTCAGCTCCCGACTCGCGCTGGCACYGCGTGCCCTTTGAGCCAACCCTGCTGACGGAAAGGGTTCAAAGGCTGGGTCTTGTACGCTGGGTCTACAGAAGCGGCATGCATGGGTTTGTTTGCATGGGTTCAGCCCTACTGGTGTGTCTGGATGGATGCCCACGCCCAAATCCCGTGGAGACTGGGAATCAGAGAGGCAGCGGGAGGTGGTGCAGCATGTTTGGGCATCAGCCTGCTGATTTCGGTGCCCGGCAGAAGCCTGGCTCCACTACATTAGGATGGGATACTGGTCAGTACTGGGATCCTGCAGTGGGGAGGCAATGGGGTCCCCACTCTATGCCCTGCATCCCATCCTCGCACCGTGCACTCTCCTTCCAGCGGCTGGCAGCATCTGAAGCAAACGACACCTTTTGTCCCGGTGCCCTTGCCAGGAGCATCCTCAAGAAAACCGGCAGCGTGGACGATGCTGCCGCGCTCGCCCAGCACCCCGCGGAGAATGAATGAGCCCCTCGCCCAGTGCTTGGCTTCTCGAGGGGGGCTGCGTTTGCACAACCATAGCAACAGCTGCCTGCAACCAGGGCTGCCGAGCGGCGGCTGCCGGCGTCTCCAGCCAAAGGGCTGTGCAAACGTCTGGCGGCGGCTGACCGTGTGGTTTTTTCGGGAGCCCTTTTCTGGCAGCGGAAGCACAAGCCTGTCTCAGAGAGAAAGGAGCAGCTGGCGGCCAAATCCTGCCCACGGAAGGTCTGATCTCTGTGCCTGAGGGTTATAACTGACTGCGGATGTTTGGCAGCTCATGGGATGAAATTAAGGGTATCCCTTAGCATCAAGTTTTATCAGTTGTTAAACTGGGAGCTTTTGGGTGGAAAGCTCCAGGCTTAAAGAAACTCTGTAAAATGAATCAAACCCGCTGGAATCGCTCCACGAGGTTTGGTCATCACCTTTCTGATGCCTTTCTTATAGCATTTCTTAACTGCTTTTGGTTTCAGATTGTTATCACACAAAAAAAACCCAAAATCAAAGTTAAACTGTTCAAGGGAAAGACAGTAATCTCTGGAAGGCCAGCCATGGAGGAGGTGTGGGTTTGGGTCTCATCCTTATTCGGAGCAAGATGTATTTCCCTGCAGGAGGTATTGCCTGCCTTTCGAGCAGCTCCACGTTACCCTCCGACTGAGGAGGATTCCTCCCTCCTGCCCATTTTCTGGCTTTCTCCTGGCTCCAGCAGTCATCACTGAAAAGTCAAGTGCCAGCTTGAACCCGGTACCAAGAACGGACAAACCTACAGTGCAAGTTGTTTTGCTGGAAAACACTGTTAAAGCTCCATAAGCCTCAGCTGCCTCCATGCTGGGAATGGGGATGTTTTGTTGTATCCCTTGTTAACATCGCAGCCACATCTCTACTACACCCCATCCCTTCCAGGCACCATGGAAGGAAAACCAGGCACGGCAGGAGCAAGGAGGGAGCTACAGAGTGCCCCAAAATCATAGAATCATAGAATCATAGAATCATAGAATCATAGAATCATAGAATCATAGAATCATAGAATCATTAAGGTTGGAAAAGACCTCTAAGATCATCGAGTCCAACCATCAACCCAGTACCCATGCCCACTAAACCATGTCCCGAAGCACCTCATCCACACGTTTTTTGAACACCTCCAGGGATGGTGACTCCACCACTTCCCTGGGCAGCCTGTTCCAATGCCTGACTACCCTTTCRGTGAAAAAATCTTTCCTAATATCCAATCTAAACCTCCCCTGGCGCAACTTGAGGCCATTTCCTCTCGTCCTATCRCTTGTTACTTGGGAGAAGAGACCAACACCCACCTCTCTACAGCCTCCTTTCAGGTAGTTGTAGAGAGCGATAAGGTCTCCCCTCAGCCTCCTCTTCTCCAGGCTAAACACCCCCAGCTCCCTCAGCCGCTCCTCATCAGACCTGTTCTCTAGACCCTTCACCAGCCTCGTCGCCCTTCTCTGGACACGCTCCAGCACCTCAATGTCCTTCTTGTAGTGAGGGGCCCAAAACTGAACACAGGATTCGAGGTGCGGCCTCACCAGTGCCGAGTACAGGGGCACGATCCCCTCCCTGCTCCTGCTGGTCACACTATTCCTGACACAGGCCAGGATGCCGTTGGCCTTCTTGGCCACCTGGGCACATGCCGGCTCATGTTCAGCCGGCCGTCGACCAGCACCCCCAGGTCCTTTTCCGCCGGGCAGCTTTCCAGCCACTCTTCCCCATCTGGCCGGTTGGGTCCAGGGCTGGACGGCTTTTTCCAAATCTCCCCTCCCCTGTTAACAACACCGATGTCTCCTCCTACAAGGTGGTCTCCGGTGTGCAGGGAAAGGTTGATCACAGCTGGGATCTCTTCTGCACTAGAAGAACCCAAGGTTTATAACACAAGTACAGGACGGCACCAAGTGCCCTGCACTCTGCCATGCCATAACTGTGCTTTGCAGCAGCTCAGCTGGCTGTGCCACCACTGCCACCCCGGGATTTCCCCTCCATCTGGAGAGGRATGTCCTCCAGCTTGTCCTAGAGCAACCCAAGGGGCCACACTGGTTACACCTCTCTGAAACAACTCATCGGGGGCCGTTTGCTGACCCGGCGGGTGAACAGCATTGCCCAGTCATGTCCATGATGCTAATTCTCTTCTCTTCCAATAAAGGGCAACGTCACCCATCCTGGCTACCAGCAATGGTCCCTGGCCTCTGCCATTGCCCAGACCGTGCCAACATAGAGTTTGGCAGGGTGTTGCTTAGCGTGGGCCAAACCTATGCCAAGAAGCATGCAAACAGCTACACCATCTGGACCAGTATGGCCCAGTGCTCCAGTCCACCACATACTGGTGCAGAGGTGGCCATTCAGCCCCAGGTCTGTAGCAGAGTTTGGTTGGAGCCATCTCAGAAACTTAATGAGGCTCTGAAGCATAGCTTATGCTTTCTTTACAAGTATTGTTTTGGAGATGCTTGTGTGCCAGGACCCATATATACACAAAGACCTACTGCCTCTGTGCATTGGGACTAGTCAACAACTATCCTGCCACAATAAAGCAGAAGCTTTACACAGATCCCATCTGAGATTAAGAATTGGCATGACAATGGAAAACTTTAGGATGTCACCTTCCAACTTGGCTCGTGATGGGCTGTAAATCACCCCAGACAGTTTGCGCTCTCTGATAACCAGGCTCTGGGTCTCCCATCTCCTTATTTCCTAGTGCATCCTATCCAAAACTGCGTGTCTCTCATTTCCATCAGCACCTGATGCCCTCCACACAGGAGGGAGTTCGTCAGGGTCCCAGTTTGCTAATGTGTCTCTTCCCCAACCTGCTTGGGTTTTCCTGGAAAAACGCCCTTTTGTGTCACGCAGGGGCATCTGTATAAAGTGCAGTGTCTGTTTCCAGGTTTGCAAAGCAGAGTGCCTCATGCTCTTCCCATCGTACCATCCCTCAGGCGTGGGAATACTATTTCTCGTGACTAACGCTAGGCAGGGCAGCACCTTAGACCAGGAAAACTCCTAGAGTAGGAGAAGCTGAAACCCCACATGGGTTTAGAAACCAAAAAGAAAAAAAAAAAAAAAAAGGAAAAAAAAGAACTGCTTTAGTGAGACAGAGCCTCCCACACTGCTCTTCATACAGCCAGACGAACAGAGACATGGGAGTGCAACGTCTGCTGCTAATCACTTGTCCTAACATGGCCTGGGATTCACTGCAGGCTCCCAGAAGATGCCTTTAATGCCACTTTCCTTCAGTCCCAGGTCTTCCTTGGGGTCGGGGAGAGAATGGGTTGGAGCAAAAGCTGCTCTGGCTTCTCAGAGAAGAAAAAGGAGATGTCTCTTACCTAGACCTAGGAAGCTGAAGACCCACTGAACCACCGATGCCGTCTGAAGCCTCCTCTGCAGTGGCGTGGAGAGCGGAGCAAACTCAACCTTCATCTTGGGCTCTGCACGCACGTCTCGAAGGGGGAAGGAAGCTCCGCGAGTGGCGAATGCAAAGTGCAAAGTCGCCCGTCAATATTTACCCAGACTTACAGTATAGGGGATTGTGCAATGTACAGTGGTGGTGGCGGCTGCCCGCAGCCACCTTCCCGTATGGGGAGCAGAGGGACGCTGCCGGGGGGTGTCACCGACTTTATGCCAACGTGACTCACCACAGGGTTAGACAGTGAGGATTTCATRCTTTTACCACCCAAATCTGGGAAGTAATCTCCCTTCAGAACCCGCTCCTGCCTTCAAGTGCCTGTCTTTCAAATTTTGCAATATTCGGATGTTCGCAGAAGGGATGAGGCATTTGTGCATGTGAGCCAGGCTTTATTTTCCCCATTCCCCTACAAACCACCCTGTGCACGGCAGGAAGGGACAAGCACGGGCAGGTCACTTGTATTTGCAAATAATACGGTGTGGATGGGTTTCAGTCTCAGCCAAGGAGGTGGGCAAACAACGGGGGGGTGTTTCACTGCTGAGCAAGGGGGTACACGAGCTACCTCATGCCTCTGCCAGGAGATGGGTGGATGGATGGATGGATGGATGGGGCAGACAAGTGTCCATGTGCATCCTTGCACACGTTTATGTGGGTGTATGAGAAAGGAAATACTATCTCCCTTTTGCATTTCTACCTCCAAGCAGGTGAACGGTCTGAACCTCTGCCTAGTCACATGCAAAGGGCTGCAATTTACTGGATGGAAATAAAATCAGAAATTTTGGGGAAAAAAATCCTCAGGGAACTAACAAGCCACTCAGGTAAACAAAGAAATCATCTCGTGAGAGGCCTGAGAAAACCAAGGGTCTCGCTGTAACCAGGATACAGAATAACACCACTAACAGACTGAATTAAACAATAAGCCGATCCACCGCTAAAGCACCGGCGCGCATACAAAGGCGTCGCTTGCTTGTCTAAGGGGCGTTTCAAATCCCCAAGCTCACCGCGGCCAAGAATTACGGAACAAAACCGAAAACAACCCTTGGCAAAAGCAAATCAGAGGTGTTTCAGCTGAAAAATAATCCCTCCTCTTTGTCAGGCCCTAGGAAGACGCCAGGCTATGAGGAGCTTACATCTGTTAGACTCCATTTCCCAGAGTCACTAGAAACAACACCGCTCTGGTGAAACGCCAAGGGCTCTTTTCCTAAAGACACCGGTTGCTTTCATTGAGCTGAAACTGGCTTAGATCTCCCCTGCATCTCTCCCCATCCTTTGTCTTCTGCTGCAACTGTCAGGACCTTGTCTGCTTTGAGAAAGCAAAGGAGGATTTTAACTCTTTCTGCTCTGTTGCCTGGAGAAAAGACGTTTCCTTGGTGAGAAACCACCAGCAATTTCCAAAATGCTGTCTGGAGATCTGCAGGTCCAGGGCTCCTGGTYTTCCCGGGCTGGGCAACCCCCAGCACGGTCAGGGAGGTGCATGGTGAGACCAAGGAGGGGAAAGTCCTTGCAGGGACATCCCTGGTCCAGAGAGATGTTTCCAGGTGTTTTCCACCCTGCAGTCTTGTCCTCGTTGGAGCAAAGCCATGCCAGGGAGATCTTTTGGTTTTTGCTAGTGCAAAGGGTCACACCTGAGCCCAGAAATGTGGGAAATGTTTTCTGCTCCCAGAAATTTCAGGCTAAGCCCTGGAGCAGTTGTATTGCTGGTTCCCCAAGCAGTTGTGTTGCAAAGAATCCCACCTCTTTGCTTGTAGCTTATTATGRCAAGGAAAGCCCCATGTTCTTGATTTATTATGAACGAGTCGGCTGCTTGGAAGAGCTGACCAAGGAGTGAAGCAAGGCTCAGCTGGGTAATAAATATGTCCTGCTCCACTGTGGATATGTCATTTGCTGTTTGTCTTTCTATTTCCTTAAATCAGGAGAGAAAAATACCTAGTTATGGAGGGCTTTGAAATCTTCTGCTTAAATTAGAGAGATATCAGGGATTTCCAGACAGTCAGGAGGAACTGGGAGAGATGCATCTCCTTGCTGTGTGTAGGTAAAATAAAACCTGTGGCCTGTTTTAGGGAAGAACAGAGCCGTGTCTCTGAAGTACTAAACCTGCTAAGCAGTAGGTGACATACCTAACCACTGAGCCCTGATCTCTACAGCCTACGTCCTGATACCCCGGTCAGCCTTACGCGCATAGTGGTCTTGATTGCCGACAGATTGTTGAATCGAGAGTGCTGCTAGATATCCCGAAGCCATTCAGGCTCTACAAACCCCATCCAGCCCCCAGCTGCTTCTTCCACACCCCTGGAAAGCATTCAGGGCCCCTATATCCCCCTTAGCCTCCTCTGATATTTTGGAAATGATGAAGAAAGCAACCATGGTCAACATATTTCTTGTCCTTGAGAACTTTGTGGGCCTCCCAGGCTTGGGACAGGGCTTGTTTTCACCCATACCTTACTAATGCCCACAGTACGGCCAGGGCAGTGATTCCTCCCCCTCTCTGGGCACTGGATCCAGTTTGGGCACCTCAGTATCAGGCAGAACATGATAGACGGGAGTGACCCCAGTGGAGCCACCAAACTGGTCAGGGCTGGAGCTTAGGCTGTGCAAGGAGAGGCTGAGAGCTGTCTGTGTGTAGTGGGAGTGATGGCAAAGAGGGTTTATACAGCTGTCTGCAGGTCCTGGCTGGGATGGTGGAGAGGAGACAGAGGTGGGCTCTCCTCGGAGGTGCCCAATGATGGGACAAGAGATGACAGCCCAAGCTAGGGCAAAAGAAATTCTTATAAGATACAAGGAAGCATGTTTTTCCCYGTGAGGGTRGTCAAACCCTGGAACCAGAGCCTGAGGGCAGGGGGGGAATCTCCATCCTTGGAGAGAGTCAAACCTCACCTGGATGTGACCATGAGCAACCTGATCTTGTCAGCCTTGCTTTGACCAGGGKGTTGGAGCAGAGACCCAGGAGACTCCTTCCATCCAAACTCACTCTATGATCTCACCTGGCTTTCAGCATCTAAATGTTGGATGCCGAAGTCCAAGCTRCGCAGCCCAGGATCCCTGCAGAGTCACAGCAGGGAACACAGCCCTTCACAGTGAATTTATATAACTCATTTTAGCTGTCTAACTCAGAAAGAAGCAAATTGCTCTCTGCAAGTGTTGGGATCTCTCCGAGGAAGACTTTAGCCTAGCAGGAGGGGTTGAGGAGCAGGAATTTGAAAGGCCTATTTTGGCCCAGCTTAGCACCTCAGACTACACCCGAGCCTCAGACAGACATTCATTTCTTTGTAGAAAGGTCTCACCTTGCTCTTTGCCAGTCACATTGTCCTGCTCCCCTCCTTCCCTCTTGCTCTCTCTTCCTGCCACTGTCTACATTCTGGCAGGGGAACTGCAGATGTGGGTGATTCTCAAAWAAGGTGCATCCATCAGCTCTGGCACTGCTTTGCAGGTAGATTCTGGTCTCATTGTGGTCAACCCCATCCTTACTAAAGGGTCTTGCTACTGTTGGAACAGCCTTCACAGCTCTTAATAGCCATGGGATTATCTTTGAGGACTGGAAGGAAATATAACCAAAACCAAAAAACAGCCTCATGATGGAGCTAGGCTGGTATAAAATCCATCAGGTCAAAATAGGAAGAAGGACTTTAGCTTTAGAGTGACTTCACATGGGTCTGGGCTGGAAATGGAGAGRTGAAGAGTCATCCTGCTGCGTCTGGGGAGGACTACCACACCTTGCAGTGTCCTTCTTCTAGAAAAGAGCCATGCTATGGGTATAACYTTACCTGACATCTGTCCTTGTAGTATCACAATCCCCATCTTCCCTGCTCTGGGGGAAGTGATTATATGGGATGGGAAGGATTTCTACTGGGAAATGAGAAGATACAGATTTATTCCCTGGCTTTTTGTGTAACTTTCATCAAGTCATTCAATCTCTCATTGTCTGGACACGAGTGATGATTTCCTGTTTGAGAGCAATGATAATGGTGGAGAAAACTTCACTGGCCTTTAGATGAACCTCTCCATGGCAGGACCTACCCATCAAAAGGCCCATCTAATTTCTCCTGCAGCCGCATGTTTCTCTGGTCACTTTGACATGTTCCTTCTCTTGTTCTCTTTGCTAACTTGGGTTTCAGTTGTGAGAAGGCCAGGTTGGATGGTCTCCTTGGGAGCATCAGAGAGAGATCATCACTGAGCTGTGACTGCAGTCATAGCAGGGACCACTGGGACCACCCAGCGCTGATCACTAGTAATCCCTACAAGTCCCACGTTAACACCTCCTGGGAAATTCTGCTGCTGTTTAATTTATCCTTATTGCCTAACTCTCACCTCCATGGCTTTTAAACCTCATTTTTCTCCATTTTTTGTAAGTTTCTCACCATTTCTTCTTATTTCCTAACATACTCAGGCACTCGCACACATGTGGCCCGTGATATACCTCCAACTACATTCTCCTTGGCTTTTTCCTTCTCAGGTATTTATAGTCATTTATCCGATCTCCTGTGGCTTGCGTTTAGTCTGGGAACATTAAATTCCTTTAATCCCTCAATAGGTCATCCTCTGTAATCCCTTTATCAGTGGCCCTTGCAACTCAGTTGATCAATGTCCATCTCTGAGTATGAGGGGGAACCCACAAAGCCCTGACTCACCAAACTGTAGGCTTTGCAAGTCACCAAGCTTTGCAAGTCAGCACGGTTGGGGCATGCCCACGAGACTTCACGAGTGGAGCAGGTTGCACATGGAGACCTGGCCACGCTCCAGGATCAGGGCTGAGAAAGCCTCACACGGAGGACCTGAACGGACGCATGCAAGGGGCAACGCARTGGCATGCAGGGGAAGCCAGGTCACTGCATAGCTGTCCTGCTTTGCCTTGCCAGGAGAAGCTGGTCATGGCTCCTTGTTGAGTCCCCTGTTGAAGCCCCACCACATGTAGACCCTATGGGACTTAGTGCCCCACTGGATGAGCTAGAAGCTCTCTCCAGATCACTGCTCCTCTCTTCTAAACATAGATAACTCTCTTTTTTTCTCTAAAGCCTCTCAATTATTCATATGTACTCCTAGAGCTTCCCACCAACCTAATTTCCCCTCCAGTGGGCAAAATTATCAGAAGGAAACTGAAGGTAACTTTTTGGTAGTTGTCCAGCAGTTTCTCTGAGTCCCATTCCTCCCTGGCCCATGACTCCACCAGAAGCAAGTGTATCATCTCCCCTGTGAGGTCCTCCTTGCTGGGGATCTTCTCATCACACCAAACCTATGTGATACCGTTGCACCAAGCTCGATCTTTGTCCATCCCCAGCTCTGGGTAAGAGGGTGTGAGAGAAACCCATTTCTGCCTGCTGCTAGYTTTTTCATGCAAATTCTTTCAAAATACAGTCTTTCAGATTTTACTCCCTCTTCTACCTATTGCAAAATCACTTCTGAGATCTGGCTGTGTTACGCCAGTGATTTTCATTACAGAATTTAATGTCCTTTTGAGCACTTGAATTAATCAGTCGAATTCTTCTTTTCATGCACTTGAAGTATTCTCTTTATGCAGCACTCCGATATGGATTTTCTTTGGCTCCCATCCCATTCGGCCTTGAAGCACCCTCCCAACATATATGAATCATGAACAAAGTTGACAAGGAAAACAAGAACACCCCAGGCAGCTCCTCGTTTCCAGCAGTTGTGTGTGATTATAAAAGTGATTTAAGATGTGAGAAGCCACTAAAAATTCCCTGTAAGTTGCCACCTGCTGTGTTGTCATGTTCCCTTGTCCCTGGTGCTACATGTTGGGGACAGGAGCAATTCAGACAAGCATCATTGGTGCAGAGATGGCACCTGCAAAGCTGTGTGAGTGCCTGGGACAACCCTGCCGTGGCAGGGACACAGAGGCAGCAGTGCTGTTGAAGAAAAATATAGGTAAATAGAGCTTTCCTACATCTAACTGGGGCAGTGTTGAGTCGAACACACTTCACCGGGGGGTCTCCAGGTGTGCTCCATGTCTGACTTTGGAGCTGGAGTCTCACCTACCTTTAGCCCATGAAGCTGATGTCCAGGGTCCCTCTATAATGGAGGAGAAAGGCTCCTAAGGAGATATGGGGCTTATACCAGCCCCACCTTGTCATGGTTTTTTTTTTCATTTTCACTTCATTACAGCTCTTACTGGTGATCTCCTGTGAGCAATGGGATGAGCCGCCATCCCCTTCCTCTGACACTTGCRGGGAGGTCGGTGATTAGCCAGGAGCCAGCTGCCTCCCTTTGAGATGGTTACCACTGTATTGGGCTTTTTTTTTTAAATAAAACCACCTTCCCCTCCTATAATGTCTTGCACTGAGCTTTGCCACACTGTTCCTACAATGCCATAACATTATTTCCTACAATAATTGGTGGATACGTGTGTGTGGAGGGGGAGAACGTGTACAAACAGCATGTGATGAGATGTCAGCTGGTGCTCCGAGAAAACAAGCCGAACCCTCTTCGTCATCGGGTCCAGCAGAGAAAACCATAAATCTGGGCGAGCTCTCACAGTGGCAGCATCCGCTCGCATCGTCTAGCCGGTGAGCGTGCTCTTCACACCATCATGAAATGCAGGAGGGACTATCTCAGGCAGGAGAGACTATCAAAGGCAGGAGAGACCATCAAAGGCAGGAGAGACCATCAGACCTGCCCCAGGATGGACTCCAGTAGCTTAAGTACAACCGCAAGGCATCCCAGCTTCATGTGAGAATGCCAGGAGAAGAAGATTCACCAGGTCCCCTATTAATCAGCTTCCAAAATATCCCTGTTATCATTGCACGGAGGATACTTGGAGCTATTCCCTGCCTCCATGCCGGGGGATCCCAGCACGGATGGGACCAGGAACCACTGCCTGGGGTCTACCCAAAGTCAAGGCTGATTTTGGGTGCTGCAAAACATCRGGTTTGCTCCCATGAACCCCACCACGGTGCCCTTAGCATCATGCAAACTTTTGGGCAGGATGGAGCCCCAGACTGGCACAGTCCAAYGCTGAGTGACACCCACGTCCTTGGCCATCCCCAAGACCAACGTCCCACCATGTGGCATCACGCTTGGCCATGCCCTTTTCCCAGAAGAGGCTGGAGAAGGAGAAAGCTATTCCTGTTTTCTGCCACAGCAGCTGTAATTTAAACACAGGGGCATTTTTATTTATTTAACTCCCATCCTCTCTGAGAGAGGTTTGCAGCCAGCAAATCAATTCCGCTGATTAGAGCTAATGGATTTTACCTGACGTAAGCGATTATATTATTTCCATAGCTGATTCCTGAAAGTGAATGAGCGGCCATGCTTCAAGATTTATATATAACTATATATTCCACTGCAGGAGACGCTAAGCAATTTTTTTCATTCTGCAGCTTCTAACTCCATCCAGGTCTGCCTGGTATCTGCAGAGCAGCGAAGAGTCTCCTGACGCTGCAAAACCTCGCAGAGCAGTTTTGCCTGTGTCTTTTCTTCCAAAATATAAAAGATGGGTAGTGCGTGAGCGAGCGTTTTCGTGTAAGATGAGCCCAGGCTCATTGCAGATGAGGGGAAACTCAAGAGAAAGGTTCAAAACCACTTCGCACACGTGCAGATCCCCAGTCCCCAAATGGGTGCCAGGCGCTGTGCAAACCCTGGCGCGAAGGCGACGCTGGGTGCAGGGCTGGGACACCCCTTAGCTGCAAAATGGGAGCTGTTGCAATGGGTTCGYGCGGGTTTGCACCCTCCAGGAACACACTAATATATTACCTCCCTGTTATACTAAGGGCAATTAATTACTCTAATAGCTCTTAGAGCAGCAGACCCCGAAAGAGCAACGCGGATGCAATTCAAAATGTTTTCTGCAGGAAACACCYGAGGACGTGCGGGGCGTCTGTGGGCATCAGATCGCAGACCAAGATGGGTTTCACAGCCTCAAAAATCACTGTGGCAGCTTTGAGGTGAATGAAGTTACAGAGAGTATTTAAAAATAAGCACATCCTTGAGGTTCAACAGCCCACAAGCTTGATCCCGTTGCAATCTTCTGGTTGCACGTTTTCCTCGCAGACCTTGGGTCACCGCCGTAGGGTGACCCAGTTTTCCAGTTTTCCTTGTTGCTGTTCCCATATATTTATTTTTTTTAATACCGCAGTCCATCGGCTGCAAAAAGCTGTTTGCCATCATCCTGCGGTGAAAGCAGCGTGCATTTCAGGGCTGGGGCTCGACAGCAGCAGTTTCGGGACAACTCTCCCACCTTTGCTGCATGACCTGGATGAGCCGATGGTTTCGTCTTCTGCAAAAGGAAAGCGTAGTGCAGCAAGAGCCACGTGCCTTTATAATACTGATTTTAAGGGTAAAAATCAGCCTAAATGGAGATTAGCTCATCTATTATGGGAGCACGCACCATACTTACAAAAGCAATACACGGTKCATTGAGGCCCCAGAAAACTATGGCTTGGTCCCAACCTGGGAGATACTGAGGAGCTTCCTAAATCTTTAATTATAATCACCCCTTTTAATTGCACTGGATGTAATAGGAGGGATGATATAATCTTTGTGGACAAAGCAATGCCTGCGTATAGACACCTTTAGTTGTAATTTTTTTTTTTTCCCAAAGGCAGCTCTTTCATTCAGCCATCCCCATCGGCGAGGGCTCCAATCCCATCTGTAAAATGGGTTTCCACAATTTACCTACAGGCAA
>JASVER010000109.1:1456373-1611477 GCA_030449065.1 Oceanodroma leucorhoa
GGTGGAGGGGTGGAGGGGTGAAGGGATGGAGATCAGAGGGGTGGAGGCATGGAGGGGTGGAGGGCTGGAGAGATGGAGAGGTGGAAGGATGGAGGGATGGAGGGGTGGAGGCCTGGAGGGGTGGAAGGATGGAGGGATGGAGGGATGGAGGTCGGAGGGGAGAAGGTGGAAGCAAGGCTGGAAAGGAGGGTGGGGAGTGGAGAACCAGGCGGGATTTGGGGTGTGAATCCACCCTGGGAATGAGCATTAGGAGGCAGCCGTCAGCCGGCCTTACAGCAAAAACGGGTTGAGAGGGTTTGCTTTGGTTTTGCAGCTGCGAGCCTGCGATGAAATATGAAAAAACCCCAGCCCAAATAAAATAATAAMGTTTGTGTGCGTGCACGGCTGTGCACGCGTGTGTGTGTTTGGCTTTAGCCATAACCCCCCCCCCGGGAGGGGCAATGGGCTCAGCAGCCTGGCAACGCAACAGCTCCTTGAAGATCTGGGTGTGTGTTTGTGTGCACGTGTGCGCACGCGTGGGGGGGTGCCTAGGTCTGCGTGCACATACGTGCTCGCACATCTGTATGTCTGTGTGTATATATGTGTACCTGTGCGTGCAAGTGTGTATGTGCACATATACGTGTGTGCAAATAGCTGCATGCGTTTACGTATGTAGGCAAAAATGTGCATGCAAGAATGCGCGTGCGTGTACACGTGTGTGCAAGTATCTGTGCGTATGTGTGTGCATGTGTGTCCATCTATGTGCAAGTATGGGTATGCACGTGTGTGTGTATGTGTATCTGAGGGCACACCTGGATGCAGGTATGTGTGTGCATGCGTGTGTGCATGCACAAGGATGTGTTTGTGCACATGTATGTCTCTGTATGCATGGGTATGTTGCACRTGTGTGTGCGCTGCTGTACATGTGAATATGTGTCAATGTGCCTGCGTGTGTTCCTGTTTGCATGTGTGTGCAAATGTGTATGCACGTGTGYCTGTGAGTGTGTGCATGTGTGAACATATTAGTGTGCATGTGTGTGCGCACGTGTGCGCACATATGTGCATGAATATGTGTGTGCAGGTGAATGTCCATGCACGTGTGTGCAGGCATGCAGCTCTGYGTGCATGTGTGTGCATGTACATGTGTGTGCATGCACGCATGCATCTGTGTGCTCTTGCATGCATATATTTGCGTGCATGTGTGTGCCCACATTTGTGCATATAGATGTGCGTATGTGTGATTGTGTATGTGTGTGTRTGTGTCCATGTGTGTGCATGCACGTCTTGTCTGTGCATGTGTGCGCGTSTGTGGGAGCATACATGTGCGTGCATATGTATGTGTGTGCATATGTTCATGTGTTCATATGCTCATGTGTTCATATGCATGTGTGCAGCATGCATGTGTGTGCTTGCATACGCACATTTGTGCGCATGTGTGTGCATGTGTGATTGGACATATGTATGTGCGTATGTGTGCATGTGCACGTGTGCAGGTGTGTGCATGCAGATGTGTGCATATGCATGTGCATACATGTATGTGCACGTGTTTGTGTACGCCTGTGTGCATATGCAGTGTGTGCATGTGCGTGTGCAAGTGTGAGCGCAGTTGTGTGTGGGCATCCCTGTGTGTGGATAGCCATGTCCAGTTTGTGTGTTCACGTGTGTGCACGCATTCGGATTTATGTCAGTGTGCATGTCTGCATGCATGCATCTGTGTGCACGTGTGTGCTTGCATATGGGCGTGCATGGGTGTATCTGTGTGCACATGTGTGCATGTGGGTGCATTTTTACGATTGTCCAGGTGTGTGCATTTGTGCATGTGTGTACAGGTGTGAGCGTACATGCGTTTGCATGTTCACRTATGTGTGTGCATTCGTGTGTGTGCATACACATGTGTGCGTATCTGTGTGCAGGTGTGTGGGCAAGTGCGAGTGTGCATGTGCATGTACACTTACACGAGTGCATGCGTGTGTGAACATAAGTCTGTGCATGTGTGTTTGTGTATGTGCATGTGTCTGTGTGCAAATGTGTGAGCGTGCATGTGTGCTGTGTGTACCTGTGTGAGTGCACGTGCACATATATGTGTGCAGGTGTGTGCATGCAGATGTGCCTTGCATGTGTGTTTGCATTCGTGTCTATGCACATGTGTGTGCAGGTGTGAGTGTGCATACACGTATGTGAATGTGCATGTGCACATACGTGCATGCATGTGTGTCTGTTCACATATGCCTTTGCATGTGTATTGCATATAGGTACGTGCAGGTACGTGTGCACGTTGCACGTTGAGTGTGAACGTGTGTGCAGGTATGTGTGTGGACACGTGTGTACATTTGTGTGCATGTATGTCTGCACGCATGCAYCTGTGCGTGCTTGTGTATGTGCACGCATGTGCACATGTGCACATATCCGCGTGCATGTCGGCGCATGTATGTGATTGTGCATGTGTGTGCACATCCGCATGTGTGTGCAGGTGTGTGGCTGCGCGTGCGTGTGCGTGCCTCCGTGTGTGACTGTGCACGCCTGCATGCACGCGTGGGCGTGGGCGTGTGCAGGTGTGTGGCTGTGCATGCGCGTGCGTGCACGCGTGGCCGTGCCTTGCACGTGTGCGCGCCTCCGTGTGGGATCGTGCACGCGTGCATGCACGCTTGAGCGTGTGCGTGTGCAGGCGCGTGACTTGCACACGCGTGTGCGCAAGTCGGTGTGCGCAGGCGCGTGCACGCGGGGGCAGGTGCGCGGGTGCGGTGTGCGCAGCCGCATGTGCACATACGTGTGCCCGGGCTCACACGCGTGTGCCCCGCTGGCCCTGCCAGCAAGCCCCGCCCCCCGCGAGGCCCCGCCCCCTCCGGAGCGGCGGTGGGGGGGGGGGCTGCGCGGGCCCCTCCCTCCCTGGCTGCCTGCGGCCGCGGGTGCGGAGCGGGTGCGCTCCTTGCGCGGGGCCGCCATGGCGTGGCCCTGCATCACCCGCGCTTGCTGCATCGCCCGTTTCTGGAACCAGCTGGATAAGGCGGACATCGCCGTCCCTCTCGTTTTTACCAAATACTCGGAAGCTACCGAGCATCCCCCCGCCCCCGCGCATCCCCCGCGCCCCGCCGCCCCTATCGACACCCAGCCGGGCGGCGAGGCGGCGGGGGGCGGTGGCGGGGAGCCGGCTCCCGGTCCTACCCGACCCGGTCCGGCTCCGCACTCCTCTCCCCCGGCCGATTCGGTGATGCGACACGACTACAAACCCTGGAAGGTGCAGCGACCCGAGCCGAGTTGCAAACCCAAGAGCGAGTACCAGCCCTCGGATACACCCTTCGAGAAGGAGACGCAGTACCAGAAGGATTTCCGTGCCTGGCCCATCCCCAAGCGGGGTGACCATCCCTGGATCCCCAAACCGGGACCTTCCCCCGTTCTCGCCTCGGACCGCGGTTCCCCGGAGAAACCAGCTCAGGAGAAGAGACGGAAAGTGCTTCCCGGTCCCGAGAAGAAGGAGGAAGACCCTGAGATGGAGGATGAGCATCCCAAAGCAGTGCGAGCCGGGGATGGGAGAGAGAAGGGTCGGAAGAAGGCGGAGGAGGCGGGGGGGCAGCCGGCGGACGCGGGCAGGGGCAGGGCGGCCGCCGATGCTCTTAACAGGCAGATCAAGGAGGAGGTGGCAGCCGGGGTCAGCTCGTCCTACAGGTAAGGACCCCCTCACCCCAACATCCCATCCCGACCCCCCAACCCGCCGGCTCCTCACCAACCCTTCTCCGGTCCCCTCTTGCCCATCCCCGGGAGGRACATCCCACCCTGGGAGTTGGGTGAATGAATTGAAACATTTGGGGTGGGGGGGTTGCTGGTCTCCTGCCCTGGCAGGGAGAGGGTGTCCTTAAAATTCCCCACCTCTCTGGGTGTCATTGTTGGGGYGTGTGTAGGTGCTGTGCAGGTAGTGAATCCACGGGTCGTTTTTGCTGGGTGCATTTGGAGCAGGTCTGGGTGTCCATCCCCCTCCCCGCATCCCAAAATTCACAGACGCCCACCACCAGCTTGGCTTTTGGCAGGGGGGGAGGTTTGGGCCGCTTCCCTGGGATGTGTAAGTCACCGCCGGTCCTTTCCAAGCGCATCCCTGGCAGCCCAGAAACCCGCCCGCGGTGCCACGGACCAAAAGGACCGGCATCCCGACCGCATCACTGCATCCCGGGGGTCCCACGCGCGAGTGGGGTACCCCACGCACRGGACGGTCCCGCGCAGCAGCGTCCCAGGCCAGCAGCATCCCCGAGACAAAGCGTCCGGGGGACGCGGCGGGATGCGGGTGACGCGCGTCCTAGGCCGCTTGGGTGGGGCAGCCTTCGGATGCTGCCATGTTTAACGCAGCGCGGCGGGGGGTGGCACATCCCTCTGTGTCCCCCCACCCCGGACTAGGAAGGGGTACCCTTAATTCACCCCAGGAGGAGACCCCGTTTGGGATTCAGAGCGCGAAACTCCTTGCCACAAGATGCTGTTGTTATTTCTCTCGGGGTGAAGGGGTTGGATGTGTTGGGAATGCAAAACAAAAGTGATGGGGTGGCTGCCCTGCACGTACATTTGCAAGGAGGATTTGCTGCGATTGTGTTTTCCAGAGCTTTCTTTGGCAGAGCCCACCAAGGCCGGGGTGGAGGTGGCAGAGAGCAAAGCTGGTGGGGTTTGTTGTGACAAAAGTGTAATCGCAGCCTTTTTGGCTTCTCCCCGTACCCATGTGAATGCCAAGGTGTTTATGCCCTTACAAGAATAATTGATTTTCTTCGCTAGGGAGATTTAGAGGTGACACCCTGCCATCAAACAGGTAGTAAATTCATGCAGATTTAAAATGAAGCTGGGATTTGACTCCTCTGTCCCACCAGTGACTGTGTGGCATGGCAGACCTGGCAATCATCTTCTTTCCCACATCCCCGGGTGGGAAACGGTTCAAGCAGCGAGATTTTGATTTTTGCTGTAGTTCGCCGTCGGCTCTGGCTCTTGCTGGGGATGCGAGTGATGCTGTGGGCTCAGGTGCATCCAGGTGTGACGGTGGTGTTGGCTGAGATGCGAGAAAATGGCCAGGGATTTTTGGGGTCTCTGTTTTGAAGGGATGGAGGGTGTGGGGAAAGGGTTTTTCCAGAAGTGACACAGTCCTTTAATTTGCTTTGGCCAGCCSTGATCTTAGACTCAGCTTTTTGTCTGTTCATCTTGCAACGTCTGGGCTCACTCTGGTGATGGCAGGACTAAAGCAGAAAGCTGTCTTAGAGTTGGAGGGCTGTTGTGTTGCTCTCTTCCACTGGTGCAAAGGATAATTAGACTTATTTACTTGCACATTTAAATGCAGGTGGCTCACCTTCCCATCCCTCTGGTCTGCTCCAGCAAATTCATACGACCACCGTTGCAGCAGGGTGGGCTGGGCTGGGTTTCCTCCCCAAGCAAAGGGTTTGGGTCAGCTCAGGTGTTAAACCTAAGAGGAACTAAAAGGCTTCAGCCTTCCTTGTGTGCTCCTTGGCTTTCAGGACACCCCTAGGGCTTCTTTTTCCCCTTAGGTCCTCATCTGCCTTCCCACTTCCATATTTTTCTTCCTTGCAGTGTATTGCAAGAGAAGTGTTTGCTCTGACGCTCAGCCCTGGAACACAAGCGCCTCTTCATTAATGCATAAGTGATGTTGTGGCTAATTGTTCTCAATTTCTGTTCAAATTAGGCATCTTTTAAGTGTTATTTATTGTTTGGGTTCTTTTTAAAAGCCAAATTTTCTAAATCCTTATTACTATCAAGAACCTTGCTTCTCACAGGAGTCCCTACTGGGTGGGTTTCGAACATCTCCAAGGATGGAGACTCCACAGCCTATCTGGGCAACCTTTTGGGCCACCCCGCAGCCAAAATGATCTCCTAGTGACCTTTTGCTAGAGAGGAGCAAGGATGGCTCACGTGGGGCTTGTCCTCCGTGGCCTTTGCTGGGCTTGTGCATGGATGAAGGCTCCTCAGCAGCAGAGAGCAGGGGGAGATTTCCTTACAGCCCTCTGCCACCGCCGCAAATCAGCGTAATGTGATGCTCCAAGGCTGGGAAACAATTCCTCGGTGAAACCAAAGAGCTCATTGGTAATGGTTTTTAAACTCGCTCTGTCCTCCTGAGTRTTATTTCCAGGTGAGGGAAAAGAGCATGGGACAGAGTAAGCAACTAGCCCAAGGTCATCGGGGAAGTCCATGCTAAAGGGAGGAATTCCCTTTTCTACSCTCTTTATACCAAGACAAATTAATATTGCAGAGACCATGTGCCTGTGATCTCCTCCCAGGTCTGCCTGGACCTAGAGAGCAGAGGCGATGCCCGGCGGTGATGGCCATGGAGAATGGAGGCTACTCCCAGCCCGAGGGATGGATGATTTGTTTGCATTAGCGTTTGAGCCCAAAAGCCTTCAGCGAGGCCAGAGCAGCGATGGCAGGGCTGTGCATGTCTGCAAGAGACTGCCTCTGCCCAGAGATCATACAGAAAAAATCAGATTTATTTATATTATTTATATTATTTGTATTATTTGTCTTTATCTTACTCATCTTTGTATTATTCATCTTTATTTATACATTATCGAATATTCATTTATATATAGGATTTATTGATATATATGGTGTTGGTCTCTTCTCCCAAGTAACAAGTGATAGGACGAGAGGAAATGGCCTCAAGTTGCGCCAGGGGAGGTTTAGATTGGATATTAGGAAAAATTTCTTCACCGAAAGGGTAGTCAGGCATTGGAACAGGCTGCCCAGGGAAGTGGTGGAGTCACCATCCCTGGAGGTGTTCAAAAAACGTGTGGATGTGGCGCTTCGGGACATGGTTTRGTGGGCATGGGTRCTGGGTTGATGGTTGGACACGATGATCTTAGAGGTCTTTTCCAACCTTAATGATTCTATGATTCTATGATTCTATTCTATATGCCCAAATAAATTCCCTTGGCAAACCAAGGGAAACAGCAGGAGGACATGCTCATTCCTAATGGTTTCCAAAAGTTAAGCGACTTCCATGGCAAGATCTGGTTTGAAGCCATCGATAGCAAGTAGGTTTGAAGGTGACCAAGTCGTGCATGATGGCATCTCTTTGCCAATTAGCGCCCGATGACTATTCCTCTCTGGCTGTGGGGAAACTGAGGCAGAGGTGCTGAGTGACCTACCTGAGGCCCTACACAGTGCATCAGGGCTGGGGCTGGGGTCAGAGTGCAGCTCCAGGGCATCGTTCTCCTGTCTGCTGTTGTTCTTCTGGGGTTGAGGTGCTGGAAGCCACCACTGTGACCGGGTGTGACAAAGATTCCAGCACTGAGGTGCTTCTTGCCTCAGTTTCCCTCCCTGCTGCCCAAGTAGCACTACAAGGGCAGGTTGCATCTCCCTTCACCCCCCTCTTCTCTGCAGACCTGCTTCTTATGGTGGCCTGTGGACCCTGAGGGACCAAGTAAGGACCAGGGCATCCTTCAGCGGGTAGGAATACGAGATTTATATGCCTGACCTGACTTTTAGATAGGGGTCAGGACCCAGCCTGGGGGACTTTTCAGCTCCTTGGAAAGCTGTTGCTGCTGGATGGAGCCTTTTCTTGTTCAATTCTCTGATGTCCCACAGGAGGATCTGGCGGCATCATTGAGGGCTTTATCTGTATTGGGCACAGAGGTGGCCCTGGTGACCCCAGTACTCGAGTGCTTGGGAGGGGATTTTGCCCCCTGAACTCTGGGAAGGGGTGGGCAGAGCTCTTCTCCCTGCTGCACCAAAGGATGAAGGGGGGTGGAGGGGGCTGGGGTTGACCCTGGGGGTGTGGGACCAGAGAGATTAGGTGATAAAATGTGCAGACGGTGGAAGTGGAACAATTAGAAGCACATTTGGCAAAAATGCAAGAATGAATGAATGCTTTCCATTTTTGTTTGCAAATGATGGAAAAATGTTAGAATTAGGTGTTTCCTGGGTGGTTTTTTTTCCTCCTTCTTCTTCGTCTTGCATTCTTTTCCTTTTGTTACCTATTTTCCCTGAAGAAAAAAAAATATAAAAGGGAAAGGGGAAATTCCACCCCCTTTGCAGTGTCGAAATAAGTAGTAAGGCGATGAACTTTCCTCAGAGAAGTAATATTGCAAAACCTAGGTTTCAAGTTCGTCACCAAAAAGAGATCTTTTTTTTTTTTTACCAAAGCAATTATCTTCTTTCCCCCCACCAATTTCCTTTCCTATCAGAGGAAACAAAACAAGAAAGGCTTCAATGGAAAATTTTGGACTGCCTCTAGTATTAATGAATTGCCTGTTGCTAATGTTCTGTCATTCATCTCAAGCCCTGGAGGTGCTAAAGATGTGGAGCAAATGAGAATTTGTAGTAGCTATAGAGATGAATGAGTCAGTGCTGGAGACTTGCTGTGTATTTTTCTGAGATAGAGGAGCTAATTTAGGGAGGGATGTCCACGGAGGAGGGCTGGAGCAAGCTACGTGAGGGCAGGTGATTCATACTCCATCATTATAGTTGTGGAAATGCAGGGCTGGAAGGACCTCCTGAGATCATCTGGTCCACATCCCGTTGCTGGGGAAGGGAATGATATATCTAGACCACACTAGGTTGATTTTATCATYTAACCTATTCTTGAAAATCTCCAGTGGAGGACGTGTCCCATCTTGGTGAGACACTCAGTAACATTGCTGGTRCTCTCAGGTGTGCCAAACTCGGCAGGAAATTTTCCATTGCCTTCTGAAATGTCTGATCAGATCCATAGGCTGGGTCTGTACTAGTAAATTAAATAGTTCCAGGACATGAGGGCATGATCATCTACGCTCTTCGGTTGTTGAAGTCCCTAGCACTCTCCCCAGGCTCRTTTGGGAGTGGGTACAGGCCAAGAACTGATCCCAACGAGCAGCCTGGGTGCAACCACCTTGTTTTGGGGGTTAAAGGGGTCTAACAGTTTGAGTTTGGGCTGTCCCAGACTTCAGTGCCAGAGAACATTCCTGGGCAGATTTCATTTCCCGGTGTCATTTCAGCTACGAACTCCCAATTTGGATGAGAGTGCCATTAAAGTAACTCATATAGGCAAATGGATCCAATTTTGCTCTCAGCTAGAAGGGACGGGGCAGGATGTTTTCTTCTATCCAGAARAGGCTGTTCAAAGAGATGTTTGGCAGCTTTGGCTAAGGCTTAGCTCTGGCTCAGCAGTTACTTGATACCTACTTTTAGCAGCAGGAGGAGACACGACGTCTGCTGATACCACAAGGACCGGTTGTATGAGTATGTAATAACCGTGTGTGGAGGAAGCCCTTGTATTTACTAAGACACGAAGAGGATGGAGATGGGTGTTGCAGACAGGCAGCTATCCTGCCACGCTCTGCGTCTTGATCTCCTCTGGATATAGTCCACCAGCTGAGACAGGCTGGTAGTATCTCCAAGGTGGAGATACTTGGTAGTATCTCCGAGTCGGAGTATTTGCCAATGTATTTCCTGCAATCACATTAAGGTGGACAATATTCGCTCTCTACAACTACCTGAAAGGAGGCTGTAGAGAGGCAGGTGTTGGTCTCTTCTCCCAAGTAACAAGTGATAGGACAAGAGGAAATGGCCTCAAGTCGCGCCAGGGGAGGTTTAGATTGGACATTAGGAAAAATTTCTTCACCGAAAGGGTAGTCAGGCATTGGAACAGGCTGCCCAGGGAAGTGGTGGAGTCACCAACACTGGAGGCATTCAGAAAAATGTGTGGATGTGGTACTTCTGGGCATGGTGCTGGGTTGATGGTTGGACTCGATGATCTTAAAGGTCTTTTCCAACCTTAATGATTCTATGATTCTATGATTCTAATATCCAGTCCCAAAAGCCAACTGGGAGCTGCTCAGCAGTGTAGGCAATACTGAATTTTGCTGCTTCGACTGTGTGCAAGCTGGAGCTGGGCTGTGCGTGCCGTAGGATGGGGTTGAGCACGAGGAAGAGATGGAGGTGGCATTCAGGTGATGGAGTCAATGTGCTTGAGCAATTTTTCCTCTGCTCCTGCTCATCTGTGTCACGTCAGCAGGGACCTTCAGGCACACAGGACTGGATGGGACCTTCTGAACCAGTAAGTCCAATCAGAAGTACCCCATTATTTAGTCTTTACAACTAACACCTGGGGCTCCGTCTCAGAAAGAGGGAACTTTTAGTTGCACGGTGCCAGCTGGAAGGGTGTGCCAAGACCTCAGTCTCTGGTGGTTTGCAACCATCATCTCATTTCCAGTCTGAGTCAACGGACAGGTTATAGTTTGCTGTTGTGTTGGCACTGGGTTACTTAGTGCTTTTCTCCTATCTGGAGGTCACTGCACAGTGTCTCCAAGTACAGTATCCATGTCGTTTGGCTCTGTAGCTAGCGGGTCAAAGTTTTTTAGCCTCCTTTTTACTCCCTCTATCAACCATTTCTCTCCAGGTCTTCCTAGATGAAATCACTGTTTCTTAAACACAGATGCAGACTGTTGCCCTTTGGAGATGAGGTCCCCATCTTGCTGAGACTCCCATGTCATGTTTGTGGGCATCACAGATGCATTATAAATCCCTCACCCTTTGATAACCAGGACCTCCACACTGTTCTCTTGCTTAGGCAGTTCCAGCCTTGGAGCTCCCATCTCATAGCAAAAAATCCTGGTGATTAGTACCAAGCCTAAAATTTAGTACTAATAATTTTCATCCCATTTCGAACACAGCAGTCAAGGTCAATCCCTTTCTTCCTCTGTGATATCCCGATCCTCCTTCGTATTGGTGCTGCCTACAATGTTGTGTCATTAGGAGGTCTCATCAGTGTTGCCCTACTTTTTTTGTGCCAAAGTCAACCTTAAAAATATTAAACACTGCTAACCTCCTTCCAGGCTGCAGCTCAAGCCTTCCGACACTCATCATTGTCATTTCCMTTGCCCAGTTTCCCATTCTGCTGATGTTCATGTTCACTGGCTTAATTAATAATTTCCCACGTGGCCCTGTATCAAATGCTTTACTGAAACCAGATAGATTTTCACATTTCTTCTGTCTGCTAAGTCAGTTATTGTATCAAAGGACATGTCAAATATCTCTCCTTCTCCCCTTCCGGTCACTGTCGTGTCTGTTTAGACCACCAGCTTCTCCTGGATGCAGGAGCAGATGCTGGAGAGCAGACCCCACTTTCACTTGGCGGCTTCAAGCTACCGCTGTAACACAAAYGGTAAATAAAGAGGAGAGGGATCAGCTAATTTAGACAGCAGGACTTTCCCTGTCCTTCCTTTGCCAAATAAATCACAAACAGCCATTGTAAATTTGTCTTCTCTCACATTTAGAGCATGACCTTTGCTTTTCCTGTCTCCTGTYGGCTGAACAAGCCTTCACTTTCTAAGTACTTCTGCACTCTATCCTACATCAATCTTGCTTTTCTTTGCTTTTAGCTGAAGGTATTCACAGCTCTAATGCTGATATCTTCAGCTAAGCCTTGCTGTGCTGGGGCGAGAGCATGGATGMTCTCCTGCTAGCATGACCATCAGCACCAGCCAGGAGGGGAAAGGCAGTTTTAGGAAAGTTTTATAGGATGGAAGTTTATTTCTCTTGATTTGTAACTTAGCATTCTGCATATCCTTCCAATGTCCTTTATATTTTAAATATATATATATGTGTGTGTGTGTATACACATATGCACACACACAAACCAAGCTGTTCACCAAGTTACTGCTTTAACCTCCAACTCATCTGTCTTCCCCAAGTCCAACGTTGCGGGTGTTCCATAGCGAACACATTTTGCTTTCTATTAATAACTCCTTTTGCTCAAACAGTGCCTTCACCTGAAGGGACCCTGCAGCACTTTGCAAACACGGTGTGCATACAGAGAGACTCCTGCTGCTTTGGGGACCCAGCTGCAAGCTATGCTGGTGGGACTACAGACCAGGGTGTTTTGGTGCTGAGAAGGTGGGGAGGCTACTTTTGTCTATTTTTTTCTATTTTTTTATACTTTTTCTATTTTTTTCTATTTTTTTCCAATTTTCCTTATTTTTTCCTATTTTTTTTTCTTTTTGGTGGACCTGTAATTCAGCTTTGCAAAGGAGGATGCGTTTGAGGCATGTTCTCAGGTTGATGGGTGGGTTGTCTGAAATGATGTGCTGCTCGTACCTGGAAAGAAAGAGGCTGGCTCCAGCGGTAAAAATCACTTAGGCCACTGTAACACAAACAGAATTACTTGGGGGTGAGGATATGGCCCTCGGGCAGCTGCCTCTGTCCATGAGGATGCCAGCTGCACAAAAAGACACCTTGAAGAGGGGAATTTAGTGGTCCTAGGGGAGTAGCTTGTTTCAGAAAGAACTCTACACCGCTGTGCCGTGGAGCAGGGAAGCAAATATTCCTGCATCACAGCCCGCCTGGGATGTAGGGCTGGGGATGGTGCTGCATGGTGCAAAACAAGCAGGTGATGAGCGGCGTGCCCCGTGCAGGGATGGGCTGGCATTGGGGTACAGCCCAGGGACCCCACCATCCCCATCTGTCTCCATCTGCAGGGACTCGCCGTAGTCCCTCTTCCAGGCTGCAATTCAGGAGCACAAAATAATATTCCCAGCGGGGATTTTTATTTATCATTTTATTATCGTGGAGGCATCTCCCAGCTTGTCCTCGCTGCCAGCAGATTTGTAAAACCTTGATGTTTGTCTGGTGCGTGGTTGCCTAACACCAGCCTTTACAATCATCTGGTTTTAACTCTAAAAATACCACCACAGAGCTGTAAACGAACCATTTCGCCATCGGTTACTCCGTCTTCACTCTACGGGCAAGGAAATCCAGGCTGTTGTGAGCCGCGGGCTGGCTCCCGGCAGCCCCGCATCCATCCGTAGGACTCCCCCTGACTGCAGTCAGATTTCTCCKGCATGGCAGCATCCTCCCCGTGTCAATTAGCTCTTGCACGGTGTTTATCYGCCCAACCTTGCAGGTGCCGTCTTGGAAAGCGGCCAGAGATTTCTGGCTGAAACGCTTTGCAAGGTCGCTGGTGCCCTGCTAATGTTGCTTGGCCGCTGCTTTTCTTGGTTTTTTTAAAAGGGTTGAAGGTCTGTGGGGCTGTGCAGGTGTTTTGCTCAGAAAGGGAAAAAAAAATGAAGGTCTTGTTTAAAGAAAACATAGAATCATAGAATCATTAAGGTTGGAAAAGACCTTTAAGATCGGGTCCAACCATCAACCCAGCACCCATGCCCACTAAACCATGTCCCGAAGCACCTCATCCACACGTTTTTTGAACACCTCCAGGGATGGTGACTCCACCACTTCCCTGGGCAGCCTGTTCCAATGCCTGACTACCCTTTCGGTGAAGAGTGGCCTTCTGGAGTGGAGTTATATATTAGTTGCAAATGGCAAGGTTATTCTGCTCATAGAAATCAATAGGGCTATTGCCAAGAGTGCCGGTGTTGGCACYGGGGTCCTAACTTAGCCCAAAGCCCACATCACATCTCTTCTCTCCCCAAAGCCCTGCAGGACCAGCGTGTCCTCTTGCAGGATCCCTGCTCTTCTGTAGGTTTAAAAGCTCATGCCCTGGAGTTGATGTCTCAGATTTCCTTTTCCACGCTCAGCCCAGTCTTGCTCCCCTTGAACAAGTTATGAACAATATGCTTCTTGTGGGACTCCTGTGTGTARGGGCTAGCTGTCAATTAAATGACGCTTATGTGCAAATAATTATTAGATKAATTAGTTAATGTTTTCCTCCACTTTGTCCTTTTTCTCCTGATTCCTTCCCATTAAATCAGCTACAGAAGGTATCATGGCCACATAGGTAGGAGGGAAGATGGGCAGATACCTCGTCTCCCAAACAAGGGGATCCAATCTATTTCTTCCAAAGCAAAGATGAGCAGACATCTTAGAAAGCATACATTTATGGGGAGCTGGACAGTTTGGGTTTTCCAGAAATCCAGTTAGACCAGCTAAAAACTTGGCTTTGGGAARGTGGCCAGGCCAGTGGGTTGCAATAAAGAAACCTCAATTTAGTGTCTGGGAGAATGGCAAGAGGAGGGGTTATCTGGACGTAGGAGGAGGAGATCCTTCAGGGTCAGCCCTGGTGATTGCTGAGCTTCAGGCTTCCTCCCACATTTCCCTTTGCCTTTCGCCTTGAAGGAGGCTGCGCATCTGCTCTCGGGCAGGCAGCTTTGCCTAAAAGAAATCAGTGCATCATCCTCAGATGGGCTGGAAACACAGGCAGGGGCACGAATCCTGACATGTCCCATTCCCAGATTTGGGCAGCAATGGGGCTGATGGTTGGTTTAGTGGCTGAGACCTTCAAGAAGCAGCTGCAGGTGCCCTCAGGGTGCCATTTTGCTGTGAAGTGAGGTCCTTTTCCCTTCTCGCATCCACTTCGACTGTGGAGCTCCATCAACCTGAGCCCCAGCAGGAGGTTGGAAGGATGCTCGGTGTCCTGCAAAGTCTTCTGCAGCCTGAGCCACGCTTTATTACCAGTGCAACAGAGCAAACTCTCTSTTGGTGGAGTTCCTAAAACTATGGGGGGAATTAGCTGCAAAGGTCTGATTTTTTTCACTTTGCTGGATTTGTGGAGGCCAGCACGCTGGGTTGCAGATCAGGACTTCGACCACGCTTTTTGCTCTCTTTATTCGGGTATAAAATGGATGTGCAGAAAGTCTGAGATGCGGGAAGAAAGGGGAGATCGAAGGTTGCCTGTGCAAGATCCTGTGAAGGTATGGAAAGCCCTGGGTCGGGTTTGCATGGGGCTGATGTGCCACGGCTGGGTGACAGCCTCCCACCCGGTACCCTCAGCATCCAGGAGACGAAYGCGCCGGTCTCAGCCGAGCGGCAGAGCTTGTCGCGGTGTCGGCCGGTAGCTATGGCAACTCACGCGGAGGATTCCCGGAGAGGGATGTGTTGGCAAGGAGCCCGGCGGAGGGAGGACACAACGAAAACCACGTGTTCCCTCCGGGGAGCTGGGATAGGTTTTGGCAGCATCATCGTGCGGAGAGCGGGGGAGATGCTGGCGTTGAAAGTTGCGGTGCTTTTTTCCTCCATCGGTGGGGTGAACTCTGGCAGTGCTGCGGCATTGCAATGGTGTTGGAGTAAAGCTCGGTGCAGGATGCCGTAAAGGGAGAGGTGATTTCACTGTGTCTCATAGAAATGCTCCCACGGCTCGGTATAACCCACAAGGCTGGAAGGGTCTGCTGCATTCGGCCAATGTGATTTGTGGGATCATAAAACAGCTTATTTCAGCCATCAACTGGCTGAAGCATCTCCAGAAAGCTAGACAGCCTTCAGAGGAGATGCAAAGGTCCACCACTTGATCGTGCCCCAGAGCATGGGCTGAACTGGATGTTTCTTGAGGTTCTCCCCAGCCCCATTTGCCATGATTTCCCTTCTTGTTTGTTCTAAGGYTGCTAACTAACATGCTGATCCCTGTCCACGGAGGAAAAAGAGGTTTCTCTTTTATGACCAGTGGCAATTTGCCTCTCCCCAGCCGCTCTGAGAGCTGGAAACCCTCAGAAAACACAGGCACATCTGTTGGCTTAGAGGATGGTTTTCTGGCTGGGCTTCTGCTAGTACCTCTAGACACATCTGAAGTCTTAATAGCGCTTTTGGTCAGCTTTTGCAAAGCCTAGCTCCTGAAGTTAAGTGGTTATGGGAGGCCCTCAGCTTCAGTGTAGACCAAGGGTCTTGCAGGGTGSTGCGATGTGCGAGGCTGGTAGTGAACAACTGGAAGATGTTTCTTTAAACTCAACATGCCGTTGGCTGTGAGTTGCAGCCAGGTGTGTCTGTCCAGCCTTTCCTATCTCAATGTTTGGTCTTCCAGTGGCTCTTCAGGCATGTCTAGTAGTCTTTCAGTGGTGACATACACATCATCATCTTTTTCRCACCCTACTGGGGAGGAGGGATGCTCCCAGAAGTTAATGCTGGGATCTGGAAACCAGGCTTTTGACCGTGTCACACTGATATTTGAAACTGAAGTTGGGTGGGAATTCAAACTGGGTGATGTGTAAAATTGGAAGGGAGTGAGGACATGGTGCTTTCACGTGAGACTTTTGACATGATGCAAAATAGGGGGAAACAGGGGCTTGTATTGTTATTATGGCATGGAAAGGGCAAGGACATCTGAAGGTGGTACGCTGCTGTACGGGCCACTTTGATAGCCTCTTTGCTCTAATGTCAGGGGGAGCTATAGGTGCTGAAACACATAGAGGATGTATTTTATTTTAAGATGTCAAAATGCTTGCAAACGGTTCTGATTTAACCTGGTCCCCATTCTGGATTTCAGCAGACACCATGTTCCAGCCCGTATGAGTATTGCTCGGTGCAAGACCAGAGTCTGGTAGTGTCCAGGTTTGGGGCTATGCCCTTGGTATAGAAGCTGCATGGATGTGTTAAGCAGAAGGTGAAATGAGGGGAATCACCGTGACCTCAATTGCTGTGCTGACTCCATCCCTCTGCTGCATTGGCAGATGTGGAGACATCCCTTGGGAAGCAGCAGAGATGCTGCAGATGTGTTCAGAGCTTCTGCAGGGACAAATGAACGCGCCTCGATGCACCACAGGGCAAAAGCAGGGCTGTTGTGCTGCAACCGCGTGGCTTGAGACGTGCCCAGGTGATCATATACTCATGAAATGTGATATCATAGGAAATTAGTATATAATATTCAGCGTGAGACCGTGTGGAAGGAGACGATATTTATTTACAAAATATATAAATAATTTGATTTTTCCTCTTTCTTTCATAGATTTCTTTAATCACACTTACCCCGTACTCGCAGGTACAGGGATGTCCGTGTTCAAGTGGTCTGGCCAGGACCACTGATGGGCAGCGCACAGGCTAAGGGACACCAGCTTTCGAGTTCTCATTTCACCTCTTGGGTTTTTCTTGGCTCATGACTACAAACTCATTTTTGGACAGATCTTTTATATCACTTAGGGGTTACTGATCTCAGCATCATCCTCAATAGCCCATTGATAGGACTCTCTGGAGCTCTAGAGATATCTCCCAAGACCTTGATTCAAATCTCAGTGGAGTCAATGGTGAAAAAAACCCACCCTATACTCAGCTTGGAGCACAGATCCGTTTCTGCATGAACATCACAGTTTCAGCTAGCAATACTACTCACTTAGCTCCTGCATCACATGGACCCAGCGTTGCCGGGTCGGAGAAGGGTCTGCTCAAGCTCACAGCACAGTGGAAAGAAGGAGCTGTTYCATCCCTTCTGTATAGGATGCAACCCATCTTAAATATCCCACAGGCAATTTAAATWTACAGCACTACTTTTCTCCTGTAGTTGTAACTGGTATCTTATTGCAGTTAAGAGATTTTTTTTAGGGCAGAAAGGGGCATTAGGACCATCCCGTCTGAATGCCTGTAAAGTGCTGTATTTCATCCATGTAATCTTGTGCTGAGTCCATCACTTGTGTTTGGCTAAATCATTTTGCATGCCGGAATTGGAATTCAAAGAGATCTTGACATATTGGAGAAATAGCCTGAAATAAATAAGAAGCAGTTCAGGAGAGGTGAGGGCAGGGTATGACATAGAGGGAGGAGTCATCAGCGGTACCGGTGCAGACGGGAACAGCCAGTGCAGGAGCAACTCTGCAGTGAATCACAAATCACAAGTCAGTAATGTTACTTCATTAAAAAAAAAAAAAACAAAACAAAACCACTCAGAAAAATAAAAAAATACTTTTGGGCAAGTAATGTACTGAGATGTATGTAGAGGAATTTGTCGTGTAAGATATGACATCCTTCCACATTAGTAAAACCTCRGGTAGACTCTTTTATTCAGGTTTTGGCTTTATATTTCAGCATAGCTCTGGACCAGAGAAAGTCCTGAGGACACCCATTAGAGAGGTCAAGAGTGCAGAAGACATGGTCGTTGCAGAAAGCTGGAAAGTCTTGCATGGTTTTGGATAGAGAACAGTGCACCACAGAGAAATGGAGAATTGTCTTTGCATATATGAAATATAATGGTCCATTGAGATGCTTGAACTCGCTGTAGTCACAGTCAAGACGTGGATGTTGAAAGTTAAAAATGTGCTAAGTGCTTTGCTGGAGCAAGTCCGAGGGATATTGTGCATCTGGAGATGCCAGCAGGATATCTCCACAGTCCCTCTCTTTGAAACTAGGAAAAARAATAAGTCATTACCATTCATTCCCTGCATTGATCTTCTGTCTGCAGTGACCTTGGTGCTGCTTGCCTCTCTTTATGCTCCCCAGGGCACAGGTTGGATCAAGCAATTACAGTTTTAATAAAAGATGCCTGGGTGTATGCGTGATGACATTTGATTCATATTATCTTGATGGCTTCTGCTGATCCTGAGTCATTACCCCACTACCCTCTCTCCTCCCTGCCAAGCTCCCGGTCCTTTGTCCTGTGTTGGGGTCCAACTGTTGGAGTCTTATCCCATGTTGGACCTTGYGTGTCTTTGCGACCAAGACCCAATAACCCGTTAGCAGGCTCAAAGCCTGCTAACGTGCGTGCATAGCTGATGATTTGAAGTCAAAAGCATCATCGCTCGACGGCAGAGGTTAATATGGGACCGCTGACCCTGCCCTGCCTGGCTGAAAACCACCGTATGGGGAGAGCTTGCACGGACACGAGAGCAGGCTCCACGCGGATATCGTGGAGATTGATGGMAAAAGCCCTATTATTCGGGGCAGAATCAGGATTTGATCCGACAGAGCAGAGGGAGCATCGAGTGCAGCCAAGAATCACCCCTTTTAGCTGCTTTAGCTTTGCTCTCAGCAGAGAAAAYCCAACGTGACAGCTTCAAGGCAATCATTTTCCCCGCCCTCCTTCGGGTTGATTTTTTTCTCTTGGCTGGAACGTTAGTTATTTTTTGTAATGCAATATTTAATTATTACTTAATATAAACATTTTATGAACTGTTACAAGGGGTGAATTATTTATGGGAGGGGAAGGAGTGCTTTTTCTGAGCCTTTCTGCTCTGTCGGTTGCAATAAATATCAATCTAGGAGTGTGTTTAAAACATGCATGCTCCGCCTGGGAGACAAGAACAGCGCCTTCTTCTCACGTCTCATCTCTCAATTAAGTACCTGCTTAATACATTTGTCCCTAGCATGTTTTATTTCTCAATTAAACTTGGAACAGCTCCAAAAGAAAGAAGTATCTGCAGATCGTCTCAGTTCCAAATGCATATTATTTACCCAGTAGATACAAATGGCTCAGAGAGGCTTGTCAACATTTGCTGCATGCACGAAAGTGCTTAGTAATAACAAATCCTCCTTCCAGTTCTTTGCAAAAGAGTTATAAAACTGGTGCTTTTAATTTTTAGTCCCCAAATTTACTGCCTGGGAGCTTTTTTTGCTTTAGGAAAGGGATTGCAGTGCATGCTTTTGTGTGCTGGCAGCTGGGTTTGGGTTTTGGCAGGTAGGTCTGTGATTGCAGATGCTTGCAGAGAGCGTGCAGTGGGGGGGTAATTTTATTCAGCCCTACATTAACACTATCCTTCTTGGGAAGTGGGTTTCCACGATCCAGACATATTTTYAGGGCTATTTACGGCCACGACCGGGTGTCTCTGGACACACGAGCATCRGCGCAGCACCGTGTCAGAGCAAGTGACCCATTTGCAACCTCCTCCAAATGCTTTAGGCTGGGTCTGGAGGTGCCAAAAGATCCCAGGACATCAGACCCCTGAGTGATAACATCCCATCGGCTTCTAAAACCATGTTGATGCAAGATGCTCCCRAAAATAGGAATGGTCTCTGAGTCTCCCAGGTTTCTGGGGTTTTGTCCCAGGCTGTGCAGCTCTTCAGGCTTTGTTTTCTACACGCAGCATTTCTAAATCCCCTTTGCTGGCACAGGCGGCCRTGCACATGCCCTGGGATTTTCTCTCATCTCTTCTTGGTTTTAGCTCCCCAGTGCATGTTACACACAGGCTCCTTGCGTCTGGCAACAGAAAACCGCGTCTCTACTTCACTTTTTCCTCCGAAGGGAGTAAATCCTACACTTTGCACGCTGCTTATTGCCGAGTACCRTGCCTCTCGTTTCCAGACGCTCTGATTCCAGGGCTCCTTTCGGCTTCACGCCTCTCCTTCGGAGCAGAGCACCAGCCCTGGTAGCACAGGGCCATCGCCACGCGCGTGTGAACGGCGTATTTCCCCGATGGTTTCAGYGTGCTCAGAGCGATGCTTTTGATCAAGCACAGAGAGGGGCCTCTGAACGTCAGCACCTTTGATGTAAAGACACAACCCATTTTGTCCATGCTTCGCTTTCAGGGCTTTCCACTCCTCGCAAACACTGGAGAAGCCCTTGAAAACAGCCAGTTAATTAGAAAATAGCCTTCTTCCAGAACCTRCTTTCTCACCACTTCCCATATAAAGCTTTCCGACAGTCCTCCTTTTCCTCTTTTATTTCATGACAGCTTTCGTGGGGACAGCTTGGTACCAGCAGTGACCAGTAATTGCTTCGTTCACTCACATCGGTCCTTGTTTTACCTAATTAGGAGGAGATTTCACAATACAGCCATCTGCTCCGGTCCCTTGTGCTGTCTCTTTCCCAGACTCCCCTGAGACAGCTTTGATGGTCCCAGTATTTAACAATTCGGTACCACGGGACTAATCCAGTTGTTGGGGAGTCATCAGGTCCTCCCCGTTACATCGTTATTGATGCACAAGTGATGCTGATGGTTTCCCAAGCTTGCAGAGGKGGGAATGGGGAAACAGAGAGTGTTTTCTACACTCATTTTCTCATTTCCTACAGTTCGTCTACTTTTGTGCCTCCTGCAGGCAGGGATAGCTTCTAAAAAAAGATGGGTCCACTGGAAGTGGCACGGAGCTGAGTATTACACTGTTAAAAGTGATATGCTTTAATGGACCTAATTCTGCTCCCCGTTACACCCGTGCAGCCCCGGTGATTTGTGGTGGTGTGTTTTATGGTTTCCTAAAAAATTGCATGGGCATATTAAGCTTTGACCTCTTCCCAAAGAAGCWACCTCCCAGTGCTCCCACTCTATCTCCCTAAATTGGCTGCCCGTCAGCTCAGCCCAGTTTAGTCTTTCCATGATGCTTTAAAAGCAACCTTCCCCACAGCACCCGGGGCAATTTCAGTGTAATTTCCCTGTGTTTCCTCCCCAGTAATTCTACATATGTCATGCAAACTCTGGAGCAGGAGCTCTGCACCTTACCGTCCACAGCACAAATCAAATTTACATCTAGATTTTGCAGTCCTTGAAATAAGACAGTATTAAAGGTGAAGGGGGAKGAGGGGGGGAAATCTGACTCAGCCGTTCATTGCTTTCCCGTAGCTCAGTAATCCTTTATCTTAAGATCCTCGCTCAAGCCTCAGTTCTCTTCTTTCATCTACTTAGTTCACACCCAACTCTATTGTGGTTCTTCCAGTTAAAAAGAATTACAACCTCTAATTTCAACTATTAAGAAATATTCAATGGGTACGTTGCAGAGGAAGGCGTAAAATGGAAAGCAGAATTCAGCCCTCTCTGTCAAAGCCAGCAACAGGCTAGTCACTTCTGCATGCTAAAAAAAATACTTTAGATTCATTATATATAAAATCTTGTAAAGAAATAGCACGAGCTCAAATACATACACGCACATAGGCACAGCAGAGGCGGGTGATCGGACCAAATGTAGGTTAATCTTGCATTCATCCACGTTCTGTATTGCATTATTGGAGGCTGTGCGGTTGCCACACTGCGTGTGTGGTGTGTAGCACGTCTCCCTACGCCTGCCTTCACCCGCTTGTGTTACACGCCTGGGACACGGTGGAAGTGCAGCTCATCAAGCCACAGAACCGTTTGCTGTGAAATATTTGTCGTGTTGGATCCGGTACCCCAGGTGAYGGATTCAAGGGATTTCTGCCGGCGTAGTTCTTGCAAAAAATATCTGCGCCGGTCAGTGGGAAACCACAAAGCTGTGTGCAGTGGGGATGCCGCTCGCAGGCATGCCTTCTGGATGGATGGTGTGTAAAAGGTCATGGATTCGAATTCTCTTTTCTTTTCTGAGAATAAGATACTATGCATCCAAAGCATGTATATATAAAACATTTGGATTACATGTTATTTTCCATATTTTACTTCGTAGACTAAAACAGGATAAAATTGGGTGTCTTTGGAGCCTGAGCGTATGTGCGTGCTTTGCTTTCACAGGCGATATTTTAGCTTGGAGGCTCTGAGCTGTTGAAGTGTAAGATCACTTAGGAGGTGCTCGGTTGTTACTACAGTCAGATTTCAATGGTCGTAACAGAAAATAAGAGGCCATCCTGGTTACAGCTTGGCCTCTAAGCTGGCCTGCAGACTTCTCTATCTTGTAGGCATCTAGGAGATGTATCCATTGGTATGAGCAACAATTGAGACTGTGACCTTGCATCAGTATCTCCATCATGGGCAGTATGTACAGAAGAAATATGTGGTATTCAAGATTTTATTTGCATTGGGCTTTCAGCAGCATGTTACTGCTCCAGCCCAGTGCAAGGAAAAACTTGAATACCACATATTCTGGGCACTAAATTTGCCATGGGGCTTGGTTTACTGCTCTTCTACTTAGTGGTCAAGGTCCTTGTTCCTCRATGCATCCTCCATGAATCTTCATGGGGATCCTGATCCATGATCTCCCTTTTCCTAGCATTTGCCTTGTTTCCATCTTGGACATGTAAACCTTTTGAAATCAGGTGACTAGGTCTTCTATTAAAGCCCACACCGTAACTGCTTTCATGTATTAACTGAAACTCAGACTGTGACTAACTAGTTTCTTCATTTTTCATGGGTACGATTAACTTCTAGGACGTTTGGTGCCTAATCAGCATATGAAGGATATTCAGATACAGTCATATAGTAGCTACTACAGTGAGGAGCAAATAATAATGCCCCAAGTCATCAACACAGTGGCAAAACAATAGCTGCTATTTAAGTTTCACCATCTTCCTCCTTTATCCCCTTTACTGCTGAATCTATTTCTACTCCCGTGCCAGGATGAGCAATTACACTGTCATGCAGACTAGAAATTAAATCAAAGAGCAACACTAATTTTGAGCTGCATTAGAAACACAGAAAGAAGGGAAGTAATGGTTCCCTGACAGGAGCAGAAAAATACAGCAAGTCAAATAACATTGCTGCGACAGAAGAGCTATTTCATGTCAAACAGCTATGTCCTGACCTTGCTTCGGAGAGACCCATCCTTCTTCATCAGTGATTTGGATGATAATTGAACAAATTCAGACAAAATCTTACCTGTCGTCCCCAGCACCACCCATCTCCATCTTTTGCCTCAAGGGCAAACCTTGGGCGGTTCCTATGCAGCTGAACTGCAGTATCACTAAAGCATCCCCRGGTTGGAGAAGGGCCAGGATCGAGGGAACAGGAGCTGGCAATGAGCTCAAGCGGCTTCACACCAGAGCTTCCAGGAAAGTCAGAGCAGGAAGGTTTCCCCAGCAGACCCTGCCCAGCACTATGAGGTTAAATGGTCTTCATGAAAACCCCCAGCAGTGTGAATGGAGCAATTTGGACCAGAGCTGTTGTCATTGCTGGCCTGTCACTGCTGAACGGTTGATGCCTTTGGATTCCCACCCCACCCTGCTGCTGGATCTCTGGGGTGGTCTGATCGTACTATGAGTTTGTGAAATGCCGTTGCTTCATTTGACCTAAAAAGCTTCATTTTCCCCAGCCTTAGTTAGCACATCTTGCTGCACCAGATTCCCCCCTTACAAGTCACATCATGGATTCACGTATAGCTTTTGCAGAGCAGTCCATCAAGCTCTGATTCAGGACATCATTTATGCCCATATTTACATGTACGGAGGAGCTAAGAGCCATCGTGCATGTGCTGAAGTGTTTTGCTGAACTGAAATAATGCATTTTTAATTCGTCTCTTGTTTGTGTCTTCAGACACTTGAAGCCAGGTGCTGAAAACATCTCTCCACCAAGAATCCCACTGGAGCCAAAGGCTCACGAGGCCACCACCTGAGCACAGCTTCAGCGTGCTGTTTTGCATGGGGATGGGCAGAGGCAGGCAGACTTTAGCTGGAGGCAGACCCAGCGTGTCCAGTGCAGGCAGCTGCTGAGTTCTCTGTATCCCATCGAGTATTTGAATGATTTCATTGCACTCAGCGTGAATTGCACTGAAAATTTTTTGCACTTGAAGAAGAGCAGAATTTACAACGCTGTCTTTGCAAGTTCTTCCACTTTTCCTAATATGAAGGTTTCTTCTCAAGGGTTTTTTCCCCTGGGACCTTAATGGATGAGCCTAGTTAATTCATGTGTCCATACCTTGACGTAGCTGTGCGGTTGTGCACGTTGTCTTGCAAGGGAGTCAGGTATCTGATGCTCTTTGGCCCAGCAAACTCTCACAGGAGCACTTTGGCTCTCCTCACACTGTTCAGGTTTCTGCAGCCCATCCCGATCTGCCTGTGGCAACGCTTTTCCCAACCCTAATCATGCTACATCATGCTACAGCACCCTGTCGATAAAGATGCTTTTGTATCAAAGCATCTGTGCCATGAGCTGCTTTGTTTGTTTAACCTTGTGGCAAATTTTACTCATCTGCCCATATGGAAGACGAGGGGGATGAGACACTGCTCTTGCTCCAACCAACTGGAGAATAGACATACAGGCCATTAAATGGGATGTTAGTAGAGCTTCGACCTGACCCTGACCCATTTTCCAGGGGTGAACATGACATTTACAGATGGGTTGTTTCTTGAAGCATGCTCAGAAATGCCAGGCTGTGAGCTTTCCTAACAGGCTGCATCGACTGGCTTCAGTGCTGGCACCAACACTGAACTCAACAACTTTTTAGGCTTGAGCATGTACGAAGATACCACAACAGCTTCTCTATGTAATGGCCAACATGTGTCCCTTCATCAGCAGGACCCATATGCTTATAACATCAAAGGAAATTCAGAGAGGTATAAACTGTCAAATCTCCATGGGGTTCTTACTCACACGAGGAGGTCTGAGGTCTCACTACCGTTGGGTTTAACCTCTCTTCAGATCTCCAGATGGACCTTTCCCTAGTTTCTGGCAATTTTGCAGTGGTATCTCCCAGTGTTATCTTCCCCAGAGTCCACACTTTCCCTTTTGGTGGCTATTTAGGCACCAGGAGGTAGGGAGGGCCTTGGGCTGCTGGGCTGTAGCAGATGCTGATGGGTATCCTTCATCTGTCTCAGACTGTGATTTCCCCATGGCTGGCTGAGCACGGGGACTTGGGTGAACGCTGCAGGCTGAAGAGTGGAGCTAAGGTGAAGATAGCAATGGAAGGAAGGAGATGATCATGGGGGTGCTGGTGTTTACCCTGAGGTCCACAAAGTGGACTTTGTGTGTCAAAGGTGCCCAGATGTGCCACCTAGTCTGAGTGTGGGGATTTATCTCACCCTTTCCTATCATACATGGACCTCTCCACTCTGCTCAGTATCCCAGTGGCTGGTTATTCCTCATGGATGGTCCTCAACTCTCCTATTTCTCTGTGCTGAGACATGAGYAGAGGCAGGGCTGTTACTCTTGAGGTTACTCTCCCACAACTACATTGGTCTCTGAGCTCCTGGGCCCTCTGCAGTCTTCACYGTCACCTTCAGTCATGTATTTGTGATGTTTTAGACATGACAGCACGTGCAATAATTCTGCCTCCTTGAAAGGCCATGCTCCATGGCCCTCAGGCARTGCAATATCCATGATTTGTGGGCTGCTGACTCAAGCAACTTTTATAAATGGATCGCAGCATGGTTCTGCTCTGCCAAGTGACTTGGACTTCATCCTTTTYGGTACATTAATCTTGCTCATAGCCTGCTTCAGCCAGTGCTAAAGTCRCCTTGTTGAAGGCTCAGCACTTTCCTCCTCTTCTATACCACTCCTGTACTTGATGGGCCCTAACAAGGGATGTCCACAGATGCTGGTCCCTCCCCATCCTATTCACACTTACTCCATTGTGCATTGTCCGAGTTTCAAATTCATACATTAATATATCACATTATTTTAGTCTTTGTACACAATTAGATATTGGCTCGTCCAAACTGACTTGCTCTGTGTACGTCTATATATGTGTGTGTGTGCATGTCTTAGAGGTTGATTATTAATGTTTGGGAARAAATAATCTTGGGCACCAGGAGCTTCATTATACCATTCACAGTCCCAGTGCAGCTTTACAGTAAATTATTGTGTACAAGATAATAGCATGGACATTAGAGGATAAAGCTGTCATTAAGCGTCCACGTAGGAGTTGGAGACAGGGCACTTGATGCAGCAGACAATGAGGGGGTAGTTCTTGCACTTGCGGTGGCAAATTTTATGTTGACRAGACCATTGCAATAGGAGTTGGTTGGAATTGCCCTTTTAACCAAAGGGGGCTGGGGTGGGAGGTGGGATGAAACGGTTGAAGGCCGTGTCTTGGGGTGCAGGGACATGCTGTGTTGCAGTTAACATGTCAGAAGCAGCAAGGAATCATCTAGGTCCAGGATTTTAGACTTATTTCTCTGGGAGGCAAGAACACGTTGTRCTGTTTACTATTGCACGAGGGACCTCAGCATGGGGCAGTGTTCCTTTATGGCTGAAAATGTGTTAGGAGTCATGTCTGGGCTCTTGCAGAACAATAACYGTTGATCAGGCTTATCTTTAAAATTAATTGTGTTTGTGGGARGATACACAGCCTGTTGATATTGAGTCCAAATGGAATTTTTCTGTTCACATGAGAAAAGAGAACAGCTTTAGGATCAAACCATGTGTATGCTCCTCAGGTGAGCAATCCTTTGTGAGCAGAATTTGCTCTCAGACCAGCTAGTCCAGTATCTTCTGGCTGATCACGGCCAGGACCAGACAACCGGAGGGAGATTGGAGGAGATTCCGACAGTGTGGAATAGCTCCTGCTTCGGCCCGTAGTTTGTAGAGGACAGCTAAATGCTGAGGAGCAGTGTTAATAATTATCTCGAGGATGTGTTGCTGAAATTTCCTTTGATACCTCTGAATATTCTCAATATCCATCTAAACAGCCATGACTTAATTAAATCTCATTAAATGCTGGACTTCATTGACCTCCTTTGGCATTGAGTTCCAGAGTTCGACCAGGCATTATCATTGATTTTGGGTTTCCCACTGTTTCATTTCACTGAACATCTCTCTTCCTGCCTTAAGAGGGAAAAGGGAGCTGGAAAATATTTGGGAGCAAATGATACTCTATTCTGGAAAGGCAAAATAATTTGAAAATCCCAGACAAATTTGCTACTTAGTTTGGCCAAAATGTATATTTTTTTATTGCTGTTTTGTTTAGAGGAATATTAAGAAACGTGATGTTCTGAAATATTCCTTGTGAAGCAGCTTGATGTTTTGCTTTATAAGGGGATTCATAGTCCTTTTGTGTTGTCCTGAGTAGAATAAGGAAAAAATGGGATGGAAAAGAATTAAAGAAACTGAAAAATAAAGTTAAATTTTAATTTTAGAATGAATGAAACATTTCAGGCCAAACATTTTGTAAAGATTTTTTTTTTCCAGTGAAAAATCTGAATATTTTTCATTTTAGGTTGAGCCACAGTTTTTCAAATTAAGCTAGAGATATCCCTTCTGTGCAGGACTCCACCATGAAGTTCCTGGTCTCCCTTTTCTGCTCCATTCATTATTTCATATGTGCACATCAGGATGAGGGAATTGGGCTGGCTCAGTGCCGGTAAAACTGCTGTCAGCAGAATAGATTTAACATCCTGTGCTGATTCTGAACAAACGTAACCTCTCTTAAAAGTCCTTCAAAGCAGGTGGAAGCTTTGAAGTGGTTAAACCTGGCCCCCTCTCCCCCTCCTTCCCCCCCTTGGCTTTGCTCTGGCATCAATAGATGAAGGTAATCAATGCCTACATGAGTGTTGGTGAGCATCTCCAAGCCATAGCTCGGAGCTCACATCAACCCCATGTCCCCTGGCTGGGGTGGAGGAAGATGTTGAGGTCACCTTCACCTGCAACTACCTTTAGCAATCCTCAGCCAAGGGGAAAATGCAATTAAAATAAAATAACCAGGGTGGATGATGACCCATGCAAGAGCAGTGGGRTATCCACTGATATATGTGGAGAGCAACTGTTGGCTTTAATGGATATAGATCAGGCCAGCACCTCCCCAGSCTACTGTCATAAGAAGATCTGCTACCTATTAATTTGAAAGAYGTCTGCCCCCGTCCTATGCAGCCCTATGTTCTCATCAGGTCTGTAGATGGCTAAACTCCCTTTATCTTCACTGGGAAWTTTTTCTGTTGCACTTGGCTTGCAAAAGGTCATCCGATGCCTCATATACTCCTTTTTGTTGAATTTCATTTCGATTTCCATTTCAGGTCAGAACTGGGTTCCCGATTGATTCTAATTATTCTTTGTATGACTGGGACCAGAGCTAGGCAGAAAATTAGGAGACGTGTAATTTGCTGCTATTTCAGTTCAACCCCTCCRTTTCATGCCAAGATAGCGATTCTTAAAATCTTCCTCAGCAAAATTAAGAGCAATGAAAATCCCTTAGATAAAGCATTACAGAGCTGGACTACTCTGTGCCTGTTGGGTATGTCCATACTGGTGCTAGTCCATGCGTGTGACTCATCCTCGCAGCGTGAGCAAAGGCTTTTTGCTCAGGTTTTAGGTGAGCTTTGAGGCTGAGCTCTTTTAGGATGGGGTCTAGCACACTTCTGAAATACTTTCAGAGCTAATTTTGTGTGGAACGGTCTGCGGTGGTCCAGACACCACTATGACCTGTTGTTCTCAAAACAGGGAAGAATWACATTTTCAGGGGTCATTTCAGATTGCAGTCAGAATTTGTAACTTTTGGGCACCTTCCCCACAAATTARCCTTGGGATGTTAAATAGTAATGAGGGAGGTCTCAGAACTRCAGGGGCTTTCCCCAAGCCAGGGTTAGTTTTAGTGTTACAGGAGCAACCGATACAATATCATAGAGAACAGGTATTTTTCCTAGTCCCAGAATGCCAAAAAAAAATCACCTCTTAAATCTGCTGCTTTTCGTCTCGCTTCTTTGCTGCATATAAGGAGTGTATAAATTTATAAAGCAGCATCTCTGAGTGAYGTAAATATCCTGGAGCATCAGGCCAGTTCCAGATAGCACAGTGCGACTGCCCTAAGAGGTTGTAGCCGTGCCGTGCACTGTTTGGACAACATGAGCTCGTGGTGACATAGGACCGTGTCAGACAGCCATTCGATGGAGAGTCACCAGACCCAGAAAGGGGATTTAGGTCACCTTCCTGAGACGTCCCCCCATCCCTACAATCAATAGAGATCCAGACCCCAACTAGGGCACCTGTCTCCTCATTCGTACCTTTGCATTAGTAAATTCAACGTGCCTGGCATTCAGATGTGGTGATCCAGGCTGTGAAGTTGCTAGCACACTCCTGCCTACGTTTTTGGCCCGGGGTAACTAGTACTTTTCCAAGCAATTGTTGGGCTGGGTTCAGGAGCTGGCATATTCCAAGGGCAGTTCCCAACGGGCTGCTTTCCCTCACTCATCTGTGGTGGGACGGAGAAATTTAGGAATTAGTACTTTTGTGCTAATTAACCATGGTAAGTTGAGTTTCTGGGCACTGACGTAACCAGCACAGAATAGCCTATGTCTATTCTAGTAACACTTTTTTTGCAGTTTATGTGTTGCCTGAGTATCAAAAATAGGCACTGAGATCAGCTCGCTGCGCCAGACGTAGCTGTAGTAAATGGTCTGAGTTTCTCTCCTCCTTCCACTGCCTCCACAAGCTCTGGATAGCAGATATGCAGAATTGGGCACACTGGGTGCTTGAGCATGGTCACAGCAGGGAGTAGCTGGTTCATCCCAGGTGTGGTAGGACTTCGTAAGAACGTGGCCCATGCTCTCTCACATGCTTGAATGGACCGGCTCTAGTGTAGTAGCTGGTGATGTGAAATCATGCACATTTGCCTGAAAAGGATTTAGAATGGAATCATAGAATCAGAGAATGGTTTGGGTAGGAAGGGACCTTCAAAGGTCATCTAGTCCAACCCCCCTGCGTGAGCAGGGACATCTGCAACTAGATCAGGTTGCTCAGAGCCCCGTCCAACCTGACCTTGAATGTTTCCAGGGATGGGGCATGTACAACCTCTTTGGGCAACCTGTTATTTCTAGATGTGCATTGAATTCGTGTGACATACCTGGTATTTACAACTTCTTTGTCAACACTGTAAAATATTTTGAGCTCAATAGCCTTCTACCCTCCACTTCCAGAGAAGATCGTGGCTGAGCTATTTCAGAGCTGGTGGACATAGCGCATCAGCATGCATCCACCTAAGAACGCCTATTGGTCTATCCTTTGCCTGCAAAGCCAGGCTCATCGTGGGAGACACAGGGTAAAGGGTCATGTCACCAAGTCCAGCGGAGCTGAGTACTCACAGAATTGTTACATTTACATTAAGACCAGCAAAGCAAGGATGGAGGAGAGCAGAGGAAATCACGCTCATTTTTAGCAGTCAGATGAGATTGGTTGTTGCATTAACAGCCCGGCTCTATTGCATGATCTCTTTCTTTACCATTTCAGCAACCAGCCCATGGGAGTGCAGAAATGCATTCCCTGCTAGCCCGCAGGTAGCACGAGGCTTTTTTCTCCCTTTTCCCCACCTCGTGTGTCTTCCTTGTCTACAGAGATCACAGGCTTTTCAGGGAGCAGCCCGTCTCTTTCTGTACGTTTGCATAATGCGGTGCATAATGAGGTTGCCAGGCACTATGGTAACAAATACGCTCATGCTGCTTCAAAGCTCACCTCCATATAAACCAGCATTTTATGAGCAGCAGAATGAATAAATCCCGGTTTGTGTTCCATCTTTGAAGTCCAGCCCCTATGCGCACGGTACTACAGCCTCCATCCTTTGTCTCTGGTTCTGTACGTGCAAGCTGTGCTTAGGTTTGCTGATTGACCTGGTGGTCCATGTGGGCTGGTTGTCCAGCTGGCCTTAGAATGAGTGAGAAAATGAATTTTGCCTGTCTTTCCCCCGGCTGAAGAACACCGTTTGGATGTTCCTCCTGTGCCCACTCACTGATTTTGAGGAAAGGTGTTGTGATTTTCACTTCTGAGATTTCTACCTCCACCACAAATACAACAGAAAATAGCTAACGGGTTCAGAAGTTGCTAGGAAGGAATCTGAGTGACAGATAGACATGGGCAGAGCGAATTAGTGCATGATTTTATTTCCTTTTGGAAAGCAGTTGAAAATATATAGTCTACTTTGGAACAAAAGTGGATCCTAGGAAGAAGCCTCTTATCTTCTGAGGAGCTTAGGATGAACTTTGAGTTTGTCAGCAATGTATTCACATCTTTCATCCAGTTCTTTAAAGATGTCTCCTCTTCCTTTCTCTGAATTCTTCATGCAGGAGGGATATTTTAACAATGGACTGCAGAGAAACAGCTGTGGACAAATGGGTGACATTCACCGAACAGGAAAGAAGGGGACACAGATGAGCCCATTCATGTATTGCTCGTTCAGTGCAACAGTTTCACGAGGAATAGCCTCCTTCAAACAGGCAGTATCCCTGGGCCTTTGGAGTATCATCCAAGCCCAAGAAGGGCTGAATAGTAAAAGAGGGGGAGGGAAATGAAGAAATGCAGGGAAAATAAAAAGTTGATGTAGGTAGCATCAACACTAAGAAAGGATGGAGAGTTGGAGATGGGATTTGGCTCATGGATTAAGATACTTGCATTTAGGGGTGTATGTGTGTGTCTTCACACGTGCTAGATGTTTGTATTCCCATCAGTGGAGATCTAGTCAGCTAACAGAGCCCAAAGAGGCATTCAGCTCATCCTAAAGCAGTCACCCATCTTCGGCATAGGGAAGGGCCCTCCAAGCTCCACTGGCTGTGTTGGCCAGTCCGCATGGACTACCGCAAGGACACAGTCACCCTGCAGATGTGGTGAGACCTTAACATAGGTGTCTTAGGAGGAGAAACACACCCAGGAGACTGTTGCAACCAGCAGTTTTCTTGGAAGAGAAAGTTTTTTTCCATCTTTGCAGTGGGATGATGTGAATGGGAAGTGTAGTACTGGGTGGGCAGGGAGCTGCACTGATCCTGCACGTGAAGGGATCATTTATTACTGGTCCCTGAGGACAACAGATGAACTTCTGCAGCCTAGCCTCCCTGTCTAAGCAGGTCCTCTGATGACCGACGAAGTGTGCATGTCCATACTGAAGCTTTCCTGAGCCTCTGGACTCAGTCCAACTGCTTATCTTCATAAAAGTAAAAGCTGAATATCTCCGTGACCATTTGTCAAATTTGGTTGAAGCTGATTAAGTTGTTCAAAGCTATTATGGGAAGGGATTGACCGGCAGTACCCTCACATAGAGTTCGTTTCCCTAATAAACCAGGCTGAAAACGAAAAACACGACCCAAAGGTGGTTGAGTGGAACAGCGCAGAAGGGACAGGGTCTGCACCTCAGAGGTCCCATTGCCTCAGAGGTCCTGAAATTAAGATAAGGGCTTTGGTTTCCAAGGAAAATTCACCCCTTCCTGGAGGGCTTGTATCACCACCATTAGGATAGCTCCTGGCTTGCAGTGGAGTCTTAAGGTTCTAAACACTGCCTGGGACTATGTCTGAGCATGTCTGACCCATATCTAAGGTAGCAACACACTTGGGGTTTCTTCATCCCCATTCTCAGATGAACAGCAATTTTTAGAGAGAAAATGAAATGGTTTGCTTCAAAACTAGAAAGATGTTGGTGCTCCGTTGGGAAGAACTAAAAAATGCACAAGAAGGAGGCTGTGGATGGGAACCAGAATGTGTCCAGCAGATGCTAAAAATCTTTGAAATATGTTTAGGGGTTTTTTTCTCCAAAAAGTCACAGCTCTGTCCAAAAGAAATGAAAGATGGTGTTATTTTTTCCAGTAACTCAGGAATTCACCATCAGCTAATAAAGAGAAGCCATAGCTCACAATACCTGATAAACTGTGCGTTTCCTACTCTGCTTGAGTTTACATCTAAGACAGCTTTGTCTTAAACTATTCCTTTGTGGAATTAACAAAAGCTGTTGTGCATATTTTGGTGCAATATAGGCAAAATTGTACAATTTACTTACAGACATGGGTAAGGGGTGGCTGTAGAAAATCTTGGCTCCTTACATTTCTCAATCACCCAACTAGCTTGCCTGCAGGGAAGTTTGCTGAGAAGTGTGTGTCCTGTGTTGAGTTGCAGAACATGAATTTTGATGTTCCTTTCTAAATATTCTTTTCCACCCTAACTGCGAGAGTCAGGAACTGCTTGCAGGTAGCTTCAGTGCAGAGATGAAGCTGTAGAGACAAAAAAGCATCTCTGTTTTCAAAAAAAAAGATCACAATCACAGCTGAGGCCAGCTTTTCAGAGGACGCCTGACCATTGTCACACAAGTAGCAAGTTGTCTGGTGCCCAGGACTGCCTGATTTTAATAGACCAAATTTCATTTGAACTTCTCCTAATGTGTCAGTGGGTTTAGATGAGGTAAAAAATGAGCTGCTGGGAGTTGTCTTCTTTGTAAACCTGACTGGATGGAGGCAAAAGCCCTTCCAAGTAGACCTTGCTGAGCAATGAGGGATTTCATTCCCGCATTACCACTACTCTCCTGTTGGTTTAATTCCTGAACCCCTTTCTTTCTTGACCTTCAGAAACGAGTTCAGACCCTGGATAGATGTCAAGCCTGTGAAAGCTATAAAAGCGAAGGCCCAGTACAAGCCACCAGAGGAGAAAATGACCCACGAAACCAGTTACAGCGCTCAATTCAAGGGGGAAACCAGTAAGCCTGCTCCAGCCGATAACAAATTCCTGGAGCGCAGAAGGATACGCACTCTCTACAGCGAACCGTACAAAGAACCACCAAAGGTGAGAAACACGGCCAAAGGGACCCAGGGCCATCACTGCTCCTGGTGGGATATGTCCAACACAGTAAGGCTGGGCTGAACACTGCCTGCTGTTGTTCCCCTTATGTGGCATCTTCATTTCCGACCAGCGGGTGCATGTGGGGATCCACCTTGGAGATGGTGGTGGATGAAAAACTGAATATGAGCCGTCATTGTGTGCTCGCAGGCCAGAAAGTCAGTTGTATCCTGGGCTGCATCACCAGCAGCGTGGGCAGCAGGTCGAGGGAGGGGGTTCTGCCCCTCTGCTCTGCTCTGGTGAGACCCCCCCTGCAGTGCTGCGTCCAGCTCTGGGGTCCTCAGCACAGGACAGACATGGACCTGTTGGAGCGGGTCCAGAGGAGGGCCATGAAGATAATCAGGGGGCTTGACCACCTCCCCTATGAGGGCAGGCTCAGAAAGTTGGGGTTGTTTAGCCTAGAGAAGAGTAGGCTCTGGGGAGACCTTAGAGCAGCCTTCCAGTACCAGAAGGGAGCCTACAAGAAAGCTGGAGAGGGACTTTTTACAAGGGCATGTAGTGACAGGACAAGGGGTAATGGTTTTAAACTGAAAGAGGGTAGATTTAGATTAGATATAAGGAAGAAATTCTTTACTGTGAGGGTGGTGAGACACTGGAACAGGTTGCCCAGAGAAGTTGTGGATGCCCCATCCCTGGAAGTGTTCAAGGCCAGGTTGGATGGAGCTTTGAGCAACCTGGTCTAGTGGAAGGTGTCCCTGCCCATGGCAGAGGGGTAGGAATTAAATGATCTTTAAGATCCCTTCCAACCCGAACCACTCTGTGATTCTATGGGCTGTAGTACAGGTTGATGCACTTTGGAGACAATACTGCCCTACGTCAAACTGTAAAGAAGTGAGGGTGGGGCCCGGATGAAGAGGTTTTTGCCTTGTCATTTCCCAGGTGATTATCTAGACAGCTTTCTCTTTCTCCCTCCAAAACTATAGGCACCCCACATTACACTTTATCCCAGGATGTGGACTTTGCTCAGGTGCAACTCAGTGTCCTACGCCCCAGCTACTCCAAGCAATCTATTGTAGCAACCTATTAGGGACAAGCAGACTGAGGAGTCATGTCCTGCAAGAAAGATGGGGATTTGTACCAGCCTCATTGTCCTGAGCATCATTTCTCTGCTTTGAATCCAGAGAGAGACAATCCCCTCCGGGCTTGCAAAACCCCTCTTGAAGTCAGAAGGCAGGGCACAGCTGAGTAGATAAGTAACATTCACGCTGTTTCTGATCTAAATCCTGTTTTCCACTTGTCCTTGTGTCTCTCTTTCTCTCTCTCTCTCCACCTCTGTGTTGTCGTTTTGCATGTCGCCCTCCATACAGGTGGAAAAGCCTAGCGTAAAGCCTTCCAAACCAAAAAAGACCACAACAAGCCATAAACCCCTGAAAAAGGCCAAAGACAAGCAGATTGCATCTGGCCGGGCTGCCAAGAAAAAGAGCGCCGAGACCTCCAACACAGCAAAGCCAGAGGACAAGGAGAAAAGTAAAGAGATGAACAATAAACTGGCTGAGGCAAAAGAGTAAATGTCACTGCATTTTCCTTTCTTTCTCGTTTTTCTTCCTTTTCTTTCTTTCCTTTTTTTTTCTCCTTGCTTAAATAAAGGCCACAAAATTAATTAGAGGCTTCTAATCTGCTTTTTGTTCTGATTGTATTAGAAGCTTTTCTGTTTTATTTCCAAGGAGGATTAGGAAATCCTTGTTTCTGAGGTCAGGTTGTTCTGCTTTGCCTGCACAACACGGCTCTGCACAGAGTGAGGGACGTGGGAATGCACAAGCAGGGTCGTAGGAGATGAAGGTGATGGATCAACCGTGATTGCGTCCAACAGCCTGTCCCATTCCTCGGGCTTGGTCCTTCAACGTTTTGACGGCATGGAAGTGCCTGTCGAGCCATGGAGGGGCTGTGCTCTCATCCCATGAGGTCTTTTGGGGGTTGGCCGTTGTTTGGTCATCTCCCACTGGTGTCAGCTGGTGAAAGGTTTTGGAGGCAGAGAGGATCAGAGGTTCATTCGTGGTGCCATGGATCTGCCATAAATTCGCTAGAATCAGTGGTGTGGCCAAGAGCAATTTCCTCTGGTGACACCGGTGGGACTTTTGCTCCAAGAAGCAACAGGGAAGGAGATCCCGTGCAAATAAAGGGCCAAATCTTCCCCCAGGGTAGCTGCATCCAGGCAGCTTCACCCATCAACACCACTCAAAAGACTTGATTAGAAAAAAAAAGGAGTGAGGGAAGGCGCAGAGAGCAGTGAAGACTTCCCAAGCATGTGGCAGGTCAGACTACGTTATTGGCAGGCTGTTCTTCCCTATTGTTTTCCCTAAGTTATGGATCTTTTTAGTTATTCCTGGTTTGTTTTGAATCTTGGTCTGCTTTCTTTACTTCTGGGGTGCCAGTAGACAGAGCTAGATTTCAGAAAGAGGTTTAGTTTGCAGACGTGGCCTTCCAAGGAGTAGAAAGAAATAAGTCACCAAGGTTGGCTAGAGCTGTCAGCCCCCGTTGTTTTGACTCTGCCAGCTGTTGGAGTTCATGTTGGCTCGTAAGCATCCTAAGAGGGCCATAAACCACTTGCTGGGATCCCCAGACTCCCTCCAGGCAAGATCTCAGGGTTTCAATCCTATTTACTGTGCTCTTACTCTAGGAAATCCCCATGCCCAGCAAGACCAGTTTGGAAGCTGTAAACACAGTGGGACCATTTGTCAGCGAGTATGAACTGGCCCAACAGACTGGCCTTAAATACCCCAAAATTTGGGTCGTTGAGTCAATGGGAGCTGGGAGAGGTATGGTCCCAATCCAAATTTACGTGCCTAACTCCTGGATTGGGTCCTAAATACGTAAGGATTAATCTTGATCCCACCAAACTGAGCTGTTAAACTCTCCTGCAGCAGAGTAGCTTGCAAGTCAAGATGCAGGGTTCTTCTTTATTTTTGCAGCTCAGTATTTCTATCCTAACATGCAGTCCAGCTTGAAACATTCAGAGAACAGACAGTTGGGAAGAATGAACTGAGAGATGGGAAGTAGGGTAGGGAGGAGGTGTAAGAGGAGAGTATCAGAACTGTGTTGCTGTAGAGGTGTCTGAATGAAGAAAGTCTTGCCGCTAGGATATTTTAGAGATGTGAAACTATCTAAAAGAAAAAGGGATGGGCCAGGGGGGTGTGAGGAGTCCCGTTTTTGGGGTCTTACCCCATTAGAATTGGGTCTTTTGGAAACATAAATGAGTGGTGGGCTACAAGGCCGAGAGAAAGTTTCCAAAGAGGAGGAAAGCTCTGTGGTATACAGATAGTGACATTTGCTGGCCTTAGTAATGAATAAATGCCAAGTTCAGTGTATTGTGTGATGTGTCCTGTTTGCCTTGCTCTAACAGCCTAAAGCTTTGAGTATAAGTAAGTGTAGTGTTCTGAATTCAGTGGTGTATTTCCAAGCTTAGCTGTGTTAGAACTGTGTGCTATGAGCTAGTCAGGTTGTGTATGTGGAAACTATATATTCATATATAGAAATATATATACTTAAACCTCCGATGTTTAGGAGGAGACCAGGGAAATCCTCCAGGAAGTAAAACTGTGGAAATCTTTGCGAATGTAGTGCATTTTTTGATGTGCATGCTCCATGGAGACGCTGACCTGTCCATATTGACCATTGCTTTTCTGAGCGCTCAGAAGCCCCTGCAGCATCGCTTGAGTGCAAAGCTCAGCTCTGTCTCCAGAGCAGCTCGGCGAAAGGCTTGCATTGAGCTGGTGGAGAGGAGTGCCCCTCACAGCTCTTCCCACCTCGTCGCGCAAGGGACAACTGGCCAGAGAAGCCTGAGCTTCCAAGACTTGGTGTGATTCCTTGGCATTTAGATGCTTCATCCATCTTCACACTCCTCAGTAACGTCCTTTCCTATTGCAGGATATATCGCAACAGCCGTGACGATGACGTGTCACAGCAGGCAGAACCTGTCAGGAAGGCACATAGACAGTTACCAATAGCCCAACACACCAATCTCACTGTACGTAAGGAAAGACCATGCCAAACGATTCTCCCAATAATTTTTTGGCCCAAAGTTTCACATTCAAAGAGACAGCACACTTGTCACCATTTCACCTTGAATTCAATGGGAACTTAGCCCTTGACTTCAAGGGTAGCCAAATTTTGCCGAAGGAACATCATTAAGATGCTCAGACCACCTAATCCAAGCATCTCCATGGCTCTGGATCAACCACGCATCATCTAGGGCTTCAGGGTTGCTTCTTCTCAATGAAGAGCATCCATCACGGTATTTGAATGAAACATGCACAGTGAGAGTATGGCCTTATGTTTCCTTAATACATAAAGTTTTTGGTGGCATGTAACTACAAAGCTAGGTATGAAGTGGTCTAAATTCCCTCCCTAGTGAATGAACTTTCCAAGGGCCATTGAGCTACCTATTTTGGACACCTCTCTTTGGGTGGGATGAATGATCCTTGGAAGGTTTCAATCTTTGCAGAAAGAGCCTGGGAGACTGGTAGGGCGTGGGGACCTCCCTCTCAGACAACGACAAAATAGGGATATAAATCCTGGCCTTTGCTCCATGTGCACCAGGTCCTCAGCATACATCCAAGCACACAGTTTAGCATTGCACTGAATGCCAGGAACTGCAGCAGGGTCAGGCCTCAGGGTGAAATCCTGCATTGCTCTACCTTCCACAGACTTTATGCCTATCCGACCCACTCAGGTTTATCAGAAAGGAGACAAAATCTCTGCCGTTTCAAGTTCACTTTGGACTCTGAGCTTGCCGATCCCACTGGGAAGGAGTGCTCTGCTGTTCTGTGTTTCCAGCTACCACAATATTGATTCTGTTTCACCGCTAATTTGTAATATGTTTTGCTTTCCTTGTAAAAAGAAAAAATGAAATGTTTTGCTTTTTACCCTGTGAAAGTTCCTATGCTGTCTATTGCTTGCTTTCTCATTTTCACTGTATTGTACTCTTACTCCTTTCTGCAAAATGGTGCTAACTGGTGACTGAGCTCCTGTTTTCTGATTGCTTTGCACACCGACCACCTGCTTCTTCATTTGCAATGCGTCCGGTGAAAACACATGGCTCCCATGAATTCCACAATCTCTTGCCTCTTGGAGGCAGATAGGAAGTGTCTAATTAATATTTTGTGGCCTGGGTTTGGTTGCGTATCACAAATTGTCTCTTGTAATGTGTTAAGCACACCTCCTCGTGGTGCTTTTTCATTCTTGCTGTTCTAATGAGAATGACACACACACACACAAACACACACACACACACAAATTAATGTATAGCCAATTGATTGTGACGTGCTTGTGATCTTTGCTTGCTCAAAGGGTTTTTTTTTTCCTATGATAAATAAATGCTAAAGACGAATACCACCTCCTTGATCTTGTTTTCTCGATAAGAAGCACAGTTCAGTGAAAGAAACACCCTTCCAGCTGTAATCAGATTTGCGTTGCTTAGAGCCACCCCTCCCATGCCTGCCGTAGGGACAACTGAGCTGTCGCAGCCCTTTAGATGGCTGCTGACCTCAGAACTAGCCTGACGTGAGAGCTAAGCGTTTGCAAGTGTGAAGATGGACAGTGAAGTCATGGACGGAGCAGGTAGTTTGCTTTTATCTCCTGTACGTCTGGCGTGTCGAGCAGAGGGCCGGTGCGGTGGGCACCCTGCTGCCGCTGCACCTTGCTCGTGTCCGTGGTGCAGAAACCGAGCCCCATCCAGAGCTGGAGGGAGGGGAGGTGCTGTGGATGAGATCGCTTAATTGCACACCCTTTTCCAGCCGCCTACAGCTTTTGCTTTGGCTCGAAACCACCTGAAAGGCCCGTGAGAGGGGTCGAGGGGCTATAAATCCTCATTGAAAGGAGGTGGCAAATTCTTGGATTGAGCACTTTCAGCGTGCTGCAAACCTAGCCACCGTCGAACAGGCATTTGGCAGTGTCCGTGGAAGGGCAAAGCACTGATTTTTGTATTAATGAAAGCGTTTGCTATCTGGAGAAAATGATGGTTGAGAAGAAAGCAGGACTGAGGGCACAATTTTATCTTAACTAGTGAACCCTAATCTTAGTTTCATCTCTTTTTTCTTTTAATTAGCCTGTAAGCTCCTACCTGCAATTTTTATTTTAATCATGTTTTCTCTTATAATGGGTATTCCAATAACATCCCCACCAACCTGGGGAAAATTGACTGCATTGGGGTTGTATTTTGAAATCTCTCCTCCAACATAGCTCTGCTGACTTCCATGGAGCGCCGACCCTTTTCTGCCTTACCGTTCCTGGGTGCTGTTTCTCATCCCTGCCTGGTTTACAAATCACTTTCTGAATTTATTCCATCTGTGACTACATGCTAATAATGGTGCTGCTTTCTGATGTCCTGCCGTATCACCCTGCCTTCCCTCTCCCTTCCCCATCAGCTTCATCCATCCATTGATCACGCATAACTATATGATCTTTAAAGTGTTCCAGCTGAGCTGTAGGTCCAGGGGTTTATTTTTTCACCCCTCCACGTTGGAGAAAATGTTCATTTTTAAAAGATTGGTCATTGATGGGACTTATCTGTGACAATCCATGTTGGCCAACAAAATGTTTCTCCCGTGCCACAAAGGTACGGGATCTTTTCCATGTTGCAGCATGGATGGGTGATCCATCTGGTCCCACCCAGCCGCTCACACTCAGTGCTGGAAAACATGCCCTCGCTGCCCTCCTGCTTTCTGAACTTGCTCAGCATTGCAAAGCCTAAACACCCAAAGGGGCAGGATGCATTTCTAAGAGACAGTAGGACCTCCTGGGCTGATGACAGGCATGGGGACCTGGACTCACTGGTCTTTAACCATCACTGTCTGAACGCACTGCTACTGACTCACTCCTTAATCTTTGCCAAGTCATTAGTGACTGGCACTGCCCACCTATTTCCAAGTGCTGTTGTGAGAACGATGTCTGTGCAAAGCGCTGGAAGTGGGTTACTAAAGCTGAAATGCTTTGTCTTTTAAGAGCATTTAGCGTGGAGGGGCTGGCTGGAGTAAAAATAGTCCTAATTGTCAGTGTTGGTGTCTGGTGAGGGGGCAAGGAGGGGAGGGAGAATATTGGCATGTTGAATTTAAAGAGTCAAGTCTGCTTCTCACGCTCTTAATAACGGAGCATCTGAGTGCGGCTTTGCAGAGGTGTCGCTTTGACTGCACAGGGTGTGAGCAGCCCCATGAGGGGTGGCCAGCATGGTTCCGGTTTTAATCAATTGCTTTCAAATACATCGTGTGCTGAGGGCTTCAGCACACAACCCCAAAGACTTGTGCATGGGTGGATGAAGAGGTTCCTGCCTGATGCTCTCCATCCCTCCATCCCATTCCCTGCATCAGACAGGAGCTTAAGTGCCTTGGGCACAGGACTGAGATTTACTTATTTTACCACTTCCAAATCTCTGAGCTTCCTTTGAAAACCCCAGTTATCATTGTTACATCCCTGACTGGTAAAGCAAGGTCAAAGGATGAGTACGGATATTTCATCAGCTGACATGTCAGCCGTTATACGAATGCAGCTTCTTGTGTCGCAGTATCCTTTGGATTTAGGGTTTGTTTAGAGATGTGCCAGTGCAGGAGAGAAAGGGACTTTTTAAGAAGATGTCTCTGTCATAGCTGGTACCTCCCAGCATCCAAGGAATAACCACCATCCCCAACAGCAACAGCAACAGCAAATAAAGAAGAGGAGCTGTAAAGGAAGAAGAAATTCCCTAGTATGAATGTGATGACGTGGCCATGGTCAGCACTAAGAACAGTATCTTTTGCACAGTTGGAAAATACTGTGATGTTCAGACATGGGCTTCAGCTCTCCCTGATTCCAGCAGTGTCATGGTAAGTTTGATCCAGTTGGGGATTTGACAGCCCATTTCCATTTGCCCTTATTCACATGAGCTTTCTGGGTTGGGAGCAATTCCACTAATGCCACTGGGTCTACTCACAAGCTCAGAGGTCTGCGGTGAGGGGTAACACAGCTCTGAGTACTTCAGGACTGGTGATTTATCGTGAACTATGGATTGCTTGTAAACAGTCTTAATTTCTGTTGCAGGGTGCCTTGGAAACGGCTCCCTAATCATGACTGTCATGTGGAGGAGATGTGAGCCCAAGGATAAAAGAAAAGCCTGCTAATGGATTGAAGGCATCTTTGTGCTTTCTACAATGCCAGCTTTCCCTGCAGGGAGTCTGCTCCGCGGAAACCAACGGCAAGGACAAGCCACCAGAAAAATTATGGATAAGGAGTAGTGACAGATCTTAGCGATATGTGAGAACACTGAGGAATAATAACCGTTCCTTCAATGCCAGCAGTTCAATGGTGTGTGAGATGGAAAGGGGGAAACATTTCTGAAATGCCCTTCTTGTCATCTGCCCACCTCCCACCCCACCCTAGCCTGAGACATGCAGCAACATCAAGCCCCTGAGCAAAGCTGGGTCTTCTCATATCTCCTTGGGGAGCCAGAGACCTGCGTGCCCTGCCTGGCTCTGAGAGAGGTCTGGAGAGCTGGGTCACAGCGGAGGGTGAGGAGCACCCTCCACGGTGCGTGGTGGAGGGGAACTCACCACACAACGGCTGTGGCAGGTGGGTCTGTCCTCATCAGTTAAACGGCACCCAGGAGAACTTGATAGTGCCAGTACCCGATGGTCAAGATAGGGAAATCCCGAGAGTAGTCTTTGGTCATTGGAAAGACCTGCTCCTTGGCCTGGTTCAGGATTTAGTACACAGCTGAGGACCAGTTCAGCTGTGGCCACCTTGTTTGGAACCAAGAGATTTATCAGCAGGGACACGAGCCAGCAAGGTACCTTTAATTTAATGAAATAGGTAGTGCTTTGGAGTCGCAGGGCAGTGGATGTCCTTACCCCCGTTGCCCCTGCTCCCCCCCCCCCCTCCCCAAGTCTTACTGCTGGTCAGACTTCCCTGTCCCTGTTGGCTCCCTGCCATGTATCTTCAATGTCCTCATCACCCCACCAGACCCCATCTACCCACCACGCCGCTATTCCTTCTTGCCTTCAAAATCATTTTCCCTCCATCTTCCCTGCCAGCTTTTCAGTGTCTGCCCCACAGCTGCTTCTCCAACCCTTTGCTTTCTCCCACCTTTCCCCCTCCAGCACCTTTCCTGTCCAGGTCATCCTAAATATCCAACTCTACCAGGGACCTTCTCCTTCCCATCCTCCCCGAGTTACTGTCTTGTGTCCGGTCTTGTCTCTCTTGGACTGTAAGCCTTTTTCTTTGCCTGTACTGTGTGATAACACTCACTGCATAGAATAAACAATACCTCACCTACCGACTGCCCTTTCTCTCTCTTGTTTCTTGGTGTGGCTTCAGTAGATGTGTCTGCAAGTGCACTGTGTGTCCGTCCTCGTGGCCAGTTCAGCAGTCGGTCTTGCTGCCGCAGCTCTATCTGTAGTCTTTTGGGGTGGCTCTGCAAGTGTTTTGGTTCTGCGGTACCTTCCTTTCTTTTTTACAGCCACAGAGACAAGCTTTGTTGTCTATGTTGGAGCCCAGCGTATTCAGAGCTGCGTGACCTTCTGTCCTTTGCAATTCTGGGGCATCTGATAAAGAGGTTGGCCTTTTTCCAGCTTCGTGCAGAGATGTCCTGGGCTGGCAGGTGGCTCCACAAATGCAGCAACTGAGGAGAATGAAGGAGAAATCTTGCAGCCCAGAGCAGAAGCAGCCGATGTTAAAGGAACTGCATTTCCCGGTGCAATACAGAAAACAGTGGGCAGAAGCGTGTCAGCGGAAATCCAAGCAGATGCACCTCTCAGGGGAAGAAGCAGAAGCTGGCTTAGCAGCAGGATATGTTTCAGAGATGGATGCCCAGGAGGCTTCTTGTGGTTCAGAAGGTGCCCTGAACATCTGCTTCCTCCACCCCAGGATAGGACTAGACCTGCCTGTGGTCCCTTCAACCTGTGAGTACAGCAGGGACCCAACTGTGACTAAGTCCCAGGTGGCTCCTGTCTCCCTCCTTGTCCTAATTTATTGCCTGAACGTGCTAGTTTGGTTTGTGCTGGCTGGAGCTATGGAGATGGTGCTTCTTCCCAGCTTCTCCACACGCACACGGAAAGATGCAGGAGCAGCTCAGTTCCTCTGTCCTTACTGCGACCCTCACTGCCAGTGGTGTGACACCACCCTGCCAGAAAGCAAAGGAGACTCCTTATCATGCTGAGTGAGCGGCTGAGCTCGCAGCATGGCCATCAGTCTGGTTTCATGGGCCATCTGCAGAAGTTAGGTCTGAAGACCTAACTCAAGGCCAAACTGAAAGCTGGTTGGTGGACATGGATGGGAGAAGGATCAAGCAGTGCTCGGTCCCCTGGGCTTCCTTCAGTGGTGCTGTGCAAGAGCAGACAGAAGAGATGAAATATGTGGGGAGGTCCAATCCTCTTCAGCGAGGAGCCTGGAGATTTAATCTAGAACAAGCGAGACCTGCAGCTGGGTTTTGCTTGGCATCTCCAGGCTCTAGGGATTTCAGTGTAGATACTGGAAAGAGGCAGTGGGAAAGAGGATCCTTTGGTGTAGGTAATGCCCTGCATCCTTTCCCGTGTGTCACCATGGCCCACCTGCCGTGCTTTCTCAGTGCTGCCGTCTCCTCCTCCGAACTCTAGACTCCAAGAGTCAAAAAACTCTAGAACAACCTGAAACAGCAGCCAAAAATCTCAGCTGCACAGTTTTAGGGACTGAATGGTATTTAGGACAACATTCCTGCATGCCACTGGGGTCCCTAGCTGACCTTGCAGGTCATTGAAGTCTTCTAACATCTAAATTTCTGCTAGCAGGGCTTTGTAAGTGCTTGTATAACTGCTGCTTTGCAGCTGGGCATTTGTTTAAACTCTGAAGTGCTGAGCTCCGTGCTGCTCACCTCACACCTACATCAGGTCAGATTTCACAACCAGACACTTTCTTCTCCTTCAGCCCTTGCTAGCCCCAAACTGGTGCACATTTCCAGGGCACACTCAACCTATGCAAGCGGTAGCAACCCCTCTACTTGCTTAGATACAGACCCAGGCTGAAATTCTTCATTTCCCTGCTGTAACTTACGGCTTTAGCCCCACTATTTGGTGCTGCTACTTTTTCCAAAGAATGTAACTGAGGCCAGATATTGAGTACAACATTAAGGCCATTTTCCAGGACAAAGACGACTTGTATTTTTGTCACTGTTATCACAGACAGCAAACTTCGATGCATAAAGGGCCATAAAGCATTCAATAGAGAGAAGTGACTCGCCATGTCCTGTAACCTAATTGTTAATTGCGTTTGCCCAGGAATCAGTGAGTTTGTATCTTCTGAGGAACATGAACCCACCACTATCCTCCTGGGCGAGGGCCCTAATCAAAAGATCAGTTCCTCCACAGAGGAGAGCTGTCTCCTCACCTGAATTCTCTGGGAAAGAAAGGCCATATTTCATGGTTTGCAAAAAACGGCCCTTCAGTGCCAAACTTAACAGCTTTATGTGCCTTAACACGACCCTTATGGGGTCGTGTTGCTGTTCCTGAGCCACCAGGAGAGGATTCCTGGTGCTTCTGGTTGCTCTTGAAGTCAGCTTTTAATTTTCCATGTGCCTGGAGTTGGCTCTGTCTATACAGACTCATAACAGCTCCCAGATAGTTAAACTGCTTTCGCTGAAGATAGGGGGATAAACATCATCAGCTCTGTTTTGATACGAGGCCACCGAAACACGAAGACCCGAATCCACAGAGGAACAGGGGTGAGCAGTGAGCAGGTCCTCCACATCTGTGAAGAACGGGATGACATTGCCAGAGCCCATCACCATCAGAGGCAAGTTTAGACCCCAAGTCACAAGAGCCCACCTCCCTGCTGTTACACCAGGACCAGCGAAGAGGAGACTGTGCTATGTGTGCTTCTGGTGGTCATCCTTTCGTTGTTTCCAGACACCAGCTGCCGCCGCTGGGAAATGAATCCCTGCTGAATGTCGTACTCTTTCTGCATCTCTCTCTCAGCCCTAACCCAAGTAATGATCTGTCACCACCAATCCATCCTTCTCCATTTCTCACATCACCTAATTAACCTCTCCTACACTCATGGGTTTCACTAGGCAATGGTTTGCCACCTGCAGCCCTCGTCAGCGCAAAGATCTCCAAACTCTTTCCTTGCTTGGCTAAGACAAAGAACATTTGTAAATGTTGCTGTTTCTCTGTTAGGTCTCATTACTTTTCAGGATCAGGTTTTCCTTTCAACCCTCCAATTTGTACCCTCCCAGCTCACTCTTCCCAAGGCTGGTACCCAGGGCTGGAGCTCGCTGTGGAGCCCTGCAAAGAGCAGCCAGGGCTGTTCTCCTCCTGGTGAGAGGCTGTGCAATGCTGTGTTGTCCCTGGATAGCAATTTCTGGGGAAAATAATGTACTTACCTCCCCCTCACACTCCTTCCAATTTAAAACAGGTTCGGAATGAGCTTTACTGGGAACGGCAATCACACAATTATCTGTATTTGATGCAAACAAAGAGGGAGCCAGGGGATGGGGATGGGACACAGCCTCTTTCTCCTCCAGAAGGCTGGCTCTTAGCCAGCCTGCAATACATGGCTGAAGGATGCACACACTCATGAGAAAAGAGCCAACAGATTAAAATGAAGAAGTATCCACCACGCAAACATGCACCACGTGCACCAGCTTCCATGGCTGCCTCAACAGAGAGGTACCACACCAAGGCTGCTGAGGAGGGTGAATTCCCCTGGTGACTCCAGCAGGGGCTAAGGGAAATCTTGATGGAGGGTGATTTCAAACAGTTTACGTTCCTCCAGAGAGAGATTATTGTGGCTTTCAAGCTCTATTCTGAAATACAGGGCAACAGCAAGAGCAGGCTTGGACACCAAGCCCAGGGAAGAGGTGGGATTAGTCTGGCGTTGACCCACCTACAACCTGGAGCATCACATGTGCACTGGCACAGAAGACCTGAGCTCAGGCTCCATAGTTACTGCATCCTCCCTTACTAGGCCAGATGGGAAGACGTGCTCGGAGGTGGTGGCTTGACATCTGGAGTAGCTGCTGGCAGCCTTGGGCACGCTATCGACTGGCAAGGACGTGCAGGCATCTCCAGCAGTCTCCAGAGACCAGGCAACAGGTCTGTCCTAGCATCAGCAGGATGGACCTGGTCTGACCTGACAATGGGGCACCTTTCCAAAAAGGAGCTGCCCTGCATTTTCCCCTAATCCCTTGATTTACAGTGCTGGGCTCACCTCATTCCCGTGGGAACTGGTAGGTTAGAAGGACTCAGCAGTTTTCCTGCCCTGGGGACACGGGGGAAAGGCCATGCCAACCTCTGCCCACAGCTTCTGGCAGCAAACGTCTCTTCATTGTAAGCACGAAGGGCAGGATGAGGGTGAGTATTTGAGCAAGAGCTGTCCTGTCAGGACTCTCCACATGGTCCTGCCCCATGAGCCTCTCACGCAGGGATGGTTAGTCTCACGTCTCCGGGTTGGGCTGGTTTCATGGGCCAAGGAGATTGTAACTAGCACCTCTTCTCCTGGCCCTGGTGTCAGCCTCTTCTTCCCTCCTTTAACCTGCAGGCTGGAACCATTCCCTACACAAAGCCAACGTCAGGCTGGGGGACGAAGGGGATTTCCACAGTCCCTTAATGCAACCGCTGTGCAAAGCTGCCCATTTTAAAGCTGAGCAGGTTTCTCCTGCCTCTCCATCTGCTTTCTGCAGCCTCACAGATCCCTCCCCATCCATCACACATCTCTCCTCATCCCTGGAGATCCTCCTTCTCTTTCTTTCTCCTAATGAAGATTGATTCCCTCGTTCCCTACAGGTCTTTCCTTCCCCATCTCTCCCTCTGCACTTCAATAAGACCCAACCTTCCCTCCAGGACCTGTCCAGAGCTTCTCCTGGCAACATCTATCCTAACCCCTGAGCTTTGTTCTCTTATGGTCCCATCCAAGACTACCCCAAATCCACTCTACAGGAGCTATAGTTTGCCCATAACATGCAAAGCATAATCAAAACTCAGTGCTTAGGCTGATGCACCTCTGCTTTTTTACCCCAGGGGCAGAGCTGGCCCCAGAGCTCATCCCAACGGGGATCCAACGCCTTGGTGCCACCATCACCTCCTGATGCCTCCTGGGGGCATTGAGGAGGAGGGGTGCTCTCAAATGGGGGTTAGCATGTGTTAGCTGGGCTTGCTTTCTTGTCGGTTATTTTAACAGGCACCGGGCGCTTCCTGAGCAGCACAAGAGCTCGGCTCCTCTGTGTTATAGGGCTCTCACCGTCCACTTTGAGGGAAACAAACTGCTTCTTTGGGAGACAATTTTACAGCGAGGTGCTCGTTCGATGCAGGTTATAATCAATTGGCAAGCATTTTTCATGGCTGATGGGTGGGCCTGAACCTGGTCGCAGTTGAACCAAGGGCTGGTCAAAAAGTCAGGAGCTCCAGCCCTCCCAATTTTGTGGACATCCATGGGTTTTGGACCAGGACCGGGCTCACCAACCAACCTGAAGACATACCAAACATGTGCGGGCTGCTTGGGGAGCGCTTTGCAGAGCCACTTGTCACGGGGCTCTGTCCAACTTGGGGGTGGCATTTTGTTGTCCTGCTCCAGCCGATTGCTCTGACAGCTTTGCAATGATGCTCTTTCTTTGCTTCCAGGACCCCTGAAAAAAACACTGGTGCTACAGACCAAGAACCGAGTACCTTAGTGCAGGACCAACGCACATGAAGTCAAGCACTTTCTTCTGAGCGGCGGCTGGAGCGAACGTATAGTCTGCATGAAATGTGTATCGTATGGCTGGCATACAATAAAGCTGATGATCAGAGTTGAACAACAATTTCTCTTGTCTCTCAAGCACTGAGAAATTACTGTCGCCAGGATCTGTGTAATGCAGTTAGCATGTCTGTGCCTTGATTTATATTCAGTAAAGTCAGAGAAAGAAATCGGGTCCAATTCTCCCTTTATTCAGAGCTGTGAAACAGCACTGGTTTCAGTGGTCTTTCTAATTTATATGGGCAACAGAGAGATCAGATTCACATCCATAACTCATGGAAGTATCACACTGGATTTCAGAGATTATTCCAGAACCCTAGCTGATAGGATCACCAGCTCTTTTCAAAAATCCTTGGAAGATTTAATGCACTATAAATTCTTAACCGCTGTCAGGAGCTCACATATGGATGTCACCAGGTGAAGCACACCTTGTGCAACATCTGGCAGATCCTTTTGTCGTTGCATTGTAGCCAAGAACATCTCAGACCTTCTTCTGAGGCTGTTAACATTCAACTTGTTCAATTTGCCACTTAAGGCAAATGCTGGACAAGACACCAAAACTTGCTGGCAAGTTAGCATTTCTTCTCAGCATTTTTCAAAAACTGTTTCATTGCAAAATTGTAAAGTACGAACTGGAAACGTTGTAGGAAGAATGCAGCTTGTTCACGGGATTAGCAGGTCTGGTTGTTCTGTATGCCCATCTTTTCCGGGTGAGGCTCCCTATGTCCATATGACATATGCAGCACATGATGGGAGATATAGTCCAGCCCTACAGCCTGTCCCCTATAGATGGCCAAGTGCATGAAGTGCCCAGACTGCAGTTCCAGCAAGGCACTGGCCCAGCACACTCCAATAAATACTTCTAGGTTTAGGCTGAAGTGTTATAACACTTAGAGCCGGGATTTGCTTTACTTTCCACAAGCACTAACTTTAAGCAGAAGGCTGCTCTTCCCTCCCAAATTAATTATGCAAGGCAGTTACTTCATTAGAGGTGGGGAGAGCTGGGCAGCTTCCACGGAGCTCCAAAGCCCTCCAAAACCAGAGCATCTGGTTTGCTGGGTCTAGTTCAGGAGGAGATTGCCTTGGGCTTGGAGAAGTCATTCAAGTATTTCAAAGTGAAAATGCAAGTCCATGATACACCTCCTCCTATATAAGTACTCTTCCTATACAGACATCTGTTCTGTGCAGGAGTAAATTGAGAGCGATTCCAGCAATGGCTGGACCAACTTTAAAATGAATGAATGTTTTAGAAGATCCAATCATCTCCTTCACTTGCAAAGACTCTTGGTTATTACTGCTATTTGTTATTCGTATTGTGCCACCGCTAAGGCACCCTGTGATGGCCAAAATCCCAAGGGTGCCAAGAGCTGTACAGATATGGGACAAAAACATGGGAATCCACCCAAAGGACCTTGAAGGCAAAGCAAGAACCTAAAATTGCCTCAAGCTCCTGCTGTTCACATCATGGTGAGTTCTCTTTGGCAACAGGAAGGTTGGAAAGTACGTCCTTCTTAAAGGGATAAAATACAGAGGAATATTTGTAGCGACAGCGTTTGCACAAGCCAAGAAGAAATTAGGGTAAATCCAATCACTGAACCATTGCAAAGCACCTGCAAGAAGATGTGAATAGTAACTAATGAAATATTCAATACAAAGGGAAGTAGATTACATGCCTGTGAATAATTGCGGCGAGCGGGTGCCTCGCTCAGTAGCTGAAGGGTCCTTGTAACACATGATTAAGTAATTAACTTTTTTTTTTTTTGTGTATAATTACCACAATTGCACAATTATTAGAGAGGAGCCCAGTCCAAAGCTCCAGCGCCAGACGTCGGTGGCCTGCAGGAGGTTTTGCTCCGGATCCCTGGAGCTGGTGGTGTCCCGGGGAAGCAGGACCTGGCAGGTGTCTGGCTGTTGCCCTCTGACGTCTCGGGGCCCATCACTTGTCTCTGAATCAGATGCACCCGAGGAAAAAAGGCAGCATAGATCCAGTCAGCCAAGGATCTTATCTATATGCAATTATTTGTAGCAACCCGGACACACATGGTGGAAAACATGAGAAAAAGGCGTTTTTCCATCAGTATCTGATCTTCAGGGAGCTGGCTTGGAGGGGCAAGAAAAGCCAACCCTAACATTCACCAAAATACAGACATTTCGTCTGCCTCTTCAGCTCCCTGAAGCAGCTTAGCACAAGGTGAGAGCAGGAACCAGTGGCCACCGACGTTCATTTCACCTGTGGAAACTGCAGGGAAATGTGTCCGAAGTAGGAAGGTGAAATTTCACAGAGGTAGGTTTTCAAACAGGGAATTCAATTTCAACACTGACCCAAATCAAGGCAGAAGATGCCCAGTTTAGAAAACATTTATGTAACTCATAAATAACCACATATTTTTCCACCGGACTGGGTACGATATTTCAGACCAACGAAAAAAAAAAAAAATTAAATTTCATCTCAAATAGAAATGCAATGTTCTGATTTAACTCAGCACCTCCCCCTTCTCAACTCAAAATTTTCATTTTGCCACAAGATGGAATATTTACTGTTTGTTAAGAAACAGTAATAATTTCTATATCCTGACAGATTCTGTTCTCCATTGCTAATATTTCCCTCCCCTTCCTCCTGGTGTCAACTGCTATGCTCAGACTCTTGCTTCCTTCCACTTCGCTTTCCATTTAGCTTTTCTTCCTCTACATAATATGTCCCACTCAGGTTCCACCCACTCTCAAAAATAATTGAGTTACTAACTGTTGTATGGCCCACCCGATGTATTATATATTTCCTACCGTGCTTCTCTTTTTAGATTGCAAAGTATTTGTGGCTGGGAGGTTCCCTCATTTTGTGCTATTCACTGCTCTGCCTGTCTTTCGCTTATCCTGAGGTATTACTGTCATAGACGTGATTAATAGGAATTATCCTCCCACCAGCAAGACTAATTCAGTGCAGCTGAATTTTGCACGACTGCTTTTATCTGTAGTTTACTTGGTACATCCTTACAACTTTGGCTGTGCTTTGTATCAACAGCGGTTCAAAACTGTAAGGCTGAGAAGGGAATCCCCCAAGCAAGCAAAGCCAAGGCTGAAATAGGAGCAACACAAGAGACCAGAAATTAGAGCAAGGAAAGAAAAGGAATATTTACACATCAGAAATTAAATGCAATGGAGGGAGAGAGAGGCAGGAGGCAAAGTTTTCTGTTCCCCGCTCCAGGACATGGGTAATAAAACTGGTCCAGGGAGGATGTATCCCCTGGAGAAGAGGAGCAGCAGTACTGGAAAAGAAGAGGAAAGTGTTCAGGAGGGTGTTTCAGACTGGATTTCACCCTTTGTCGGTCCAGGGCTTCACAGCTTTGAGGACTTTTGCTGATTTTCAGGGAAAAATGTTGCCCAGGGCTGAGGAGACGTGTAAAGTGCACAACAGATGCTTTGCCCACCGGCAGCACTGGCAGCATGAACATGGATTAATGCTGCAAAACTCCTTATCTGATGGATTATTTCCATTTAATGAGGCAGTGACTGAAGGAGCTTGGTGGCTGGGGAGAGCTCCCAGACAGATCCATCGAGGACCAGGGCAGAACCGGGGGGGGATTCAGTTAGGATTTGAGGCCAACAGCATCCATAGTGTAAAGTGGCCAAAACTGCTGGAATTGCATCTGTTGGATTTGCCCTTCCGATTTATGGGCCACTTCCTCAGAAGGGTGTAAATACCCCCAACTGAATTGACTCCTTGCTGATTTACACCAGTCGAGGTCTGTCCAAATGGCCCAGAAAATCCAACAGCTCTTTTTAATGCTGTGAATAGCACATTGGTTTGGTTGTTTCCCTCCCCCCCTGCAATGATTCCTAGATGACTTATGCTCCCTTGTTTCTTCCAGGCTCTTAAAAATCCTGACCTGAATTATTTAACCTCTGTTCACCCCCCCTTTCCTCCATTGTCTTTCCTCTTTTATTTCCTTTACCTTGATGTGTTTATCTCGCACTCTGTCATTCCAGTCACTTCATGTCTCCTTCTGCCCTCATGCATCTTTCATCATTTACCCCTCTTTGCTCTGGTGAGGGGCAGGTTTTCCTATTTGGTGGCAATCACTTTTTGTGACATATCTAGGTTACTGTCAGGACTCCTTCTCTGTGTAAAATGTCTTCCATTTTTTATGAATCTGCTTTAATAATTTATCCCCCATCAATGATGTATAATGAAATCACCGTCCTGAAATGGCTTTTGCATGTTGAGGTAATGGAACAGAGATGGGCTGGAAGATACTATCCCCAGATGGTATTTTGGTGCAAGATAAGCCACAAGTTTCAGGGAAGGAGAAAGCTGAAAAAGCTGAGAAGATGCTATTATTTGGGGTCTGGATCAGAGGAGAAAGGAATGGACCTGCCTTTGCCTATAATGCAAAACATCAGGAGTCCCATGAACCATCATGATACTCTCACTGGTGGCCTTTGGCTCAGAGCTAACCAGCATGGCGACAAAACACCAAAAATAGCGAGACCCAAAATAACCTTCCCCTAAGGTCGCATTCAGACATTTCGGGTTGCCAAAACCACTCCATCGCTTACCTTCCCTGAGCTGCAAATTTCCCCACTGTGGTCCAAAATAGATCACGACGTGTAACTGAGGCTTATGACCCTCACCATATCATGAAGTCATGGTGGTGGGAGAGCTGCTGTAGTCCTGGTGATCTAGGGATACCCGTGAGGCAAGGTCAGTAGCTGTGTTATCTTTTCTTGGAAAAGAAACCAGGGTTTGAGAGGACGTTTTCTCAGGATCACAACTGCTGCACCAAATCAAGTTGAGGCTGTTGGTCCAGATCCTTGCAGTGCCCTGGGATGGGCTAATTAAGGAGTCAAATGCATACACGCAGTATTTAATAGGCACAATCAATTATAAGGTACAACCAAAATCCTCTTAATTTTCAGATGACATGACAGGAAAGTGCGTGGGCCAAATCCTGGTGTAAAACAGCGCCATTACATCGCTTTGAACCTTGGCTTTGGAGGAGTGCGGCTGACTTAACACAGCAGAGGATCTGGGGATGTCAAACCTAGGATCCAAAGGATGCAGCTTGTTCCTTCCTGTCATTCAGCAAAACCAAACGGCCAGATGCCGGTGCTCCTGACCAATGGAATAGCTTTGAACCTATTGACCAATGACCAATAGCTTTGAATCCATAGCTTTGAACCTATTGACCAATGACCAATAGCTTTGAATCCATAGCTTTGAACCTATTGACCAATGACCAATAGCTTTGAATCCAGGCTCAGCAGCTGGAACCCATCCCTCAGGAGGGCCTCATTCAAAGAAGTACCAAATCCCCAGGTATTTAAACATTTTATCTCATGCACGCAGAGCTCACAAGTTATTAAAAAATAATTAAATTAAAGCTGATATCGGCTTATTTTTTTGTGTTTTCATCCTTATTCTCCAGTCATCTCTTTAAGCTTTTCTCTGTAATCACTTTTTCTTAAACCAGGGGAAGCAGAGGTATTTACCAATCCAACTGCATCTAGCAGCTGCAAAAATAAATGTTCCTTTAAAAATAATTTCCTAAATTGCCCTAAGAGAAAAACATAAAGGAATATTTTTGCATGGAAGTAAACATGGAATGAATGACTCTTTTTTGCCTGGTTCCTCAGTATTTATTGTGTGAACATATAAACCTTCATAGAAGCCATTAAACAAAGCAGCTCAAGAAAACATAATTGATTTTCCTCCGTCCTCTGCGTAGCTCATTTCTGATTAACTATTCCTTGTTTATACTTCTTCAGGAAGAAAGATGAATATATATTTATGAAACTGCACAATCACAACTCCCAGAACAGCACATTTTCAAAGGGTGAGCTATTTTTGTGTTAAGCATTAATGTATTACACAGGGCACTGACGATAGCCATTATTGTCCAGTAGGAGTTACCATCATTACAGAAGAAATCAGTTATTCATTTATGTCTAGCAGAAATATGATAAACCAGCTATTCAACCCAGGAAACAAAACCCAAAACAGTAACAAAACAGAAAGCTTCTCAAACCAAGGCAAGCTAATAAAATGCAAAGTTCATGGCAAGCTGTTTAGGGTGGGTGCGTTTTAAGAGGACAAGGGGGTTCTCCAGAAATCCGGCTTAACCGTAAGTATCCTCATGGGTTGCCATAGGAGATGTGTATGACATGGAATTGTCTTTTCTAGGCTAAGGTCATATGAACAGAGCTAAAATCTCCATTGGTCTTCAAGTGCTAATCGCACTGCTTTCAGGGGCATGTAAGCTCCTAAGTAAGTTTTGAAAATGGTCCTCAGGGAAGTGTTTAAATGACCTTTTCCCATGCACACTACCCTCTAGCCCACATTTCCCCACTTATACATGGTCTCGATCCCCCGTGCACGAGTAGATGCAACCAGGATGTGAGAGCATCACCAGAAGCCATTCAGATTCTTCTTCCAGGTTTACAACAAATGCCTCTGTTGAACCTCACTTGGAATTAGCATGACTGGGGACATCCTGAAAGGATGACAGGTCCAACCTTCACCTAGAAGGAGATGGAAAGAGAGACAGACAGCCCAGCAGGCTCAGGCACTGCTCCAGGCAGTGACCTGGGAGACAGGCAGCAGAAGGGAAGGGCAGAAGGCTTGAAATTGCAAGGGGGGGTTTAACCAAGCACACGAGCCCTCACCATCTGAGATGTTCACTCCAGTCTCCTTCACAGCCAAAGGAGAGAAACGGGCACTTCCAGGAGACAACACATCTTATCCTGAGGGAGATGGTAAAAATAGCTTGTATCAATAGTGTTCAAGAGAGCAGAGCCAGGGATGACCATCTCAAATATTTAAATTTCTATTTAGATGTCTGATGTCCAGGGAGTTGAATCTCCAATGCTGGCATCCTGTGCCCCAGAGAAGCATAAGCAAAGTATGGTGATATCTTATGTAAAGTTTTCATTGCATCAATGATTGCACAAAAATGGAGGGAAAAGCCTTGCTATCATGGCAAAGCGTGGATTCATTGCATCTAAATTTAATACACGCACACACCAGCCCCAAACGATGCTAGGACTGCAGCTGTTAACACAATATTGGATCATCTGCCCTGATGCTGTAGAAAAGCAAAATACTTTTTTTGCAAATAGAAAACCAAAGCACAAAGAATTTAATCACTTTCCCAAGTTGCTACAGTGCAACTATATCACATCTCTGAATCTCAGCCCAGCATTAGTCTTATCTCAAGAAATACTTTTTGCAAGCGCTGCCTTCAGAAATGTGCAGTTTTCTCCCTCCTGAAAGCAACCCAGCAGCTCAGAAATGGGTGACTAATGGATTTCCTGCTTCTGTCTAGGTACACACATATTATTCATAATTACCTCAGTGACATTTTCATTTGTCTTAATTTGCATGGCATAATGGAAACGATGTGCTGGATTTCCCAGTGAAAAGTGCAAGGAAAAGGTTAAACTGAAGCCGTACTTCAAAGCATCACCAAGAGATTTGGGAAGGACTTGGTGCTCCTTATCTATCCACCCTCCCCACAGTGTCCACCACTTTTCCCAGATAGACTTCGGGGTCAAAACCTTATCTTCACAAACATCTGTACAGACATTGAAAATATGCGCTCCAACTTTCATTAGGATAGGCTTTTTATTTTAAAAGGTTTCAGGATGGCAGTTGGAAAGCCACTTCCCCTCATGACAGGCTATTCTTAAATGTTCCTTCTAGACTGTTTTCCCCCAATTTCCTCTGAAATAGCAAACATCAATCATTAAGGGTGTTACAACAGACAGTAGGGGCAATACCTTCTTTTCCAGCATAAAAAATCCAGTTCTTGACTGCTGGATTTCTAGCTGCCTGAAACCTTTCATGGCCTTTACTTAAAAAAAAAAAGAAAAATAGGATGCTAGATTTCCAGCGGAGGGAAATAACCAACCCGCCTCTTGTTTATATACATATTAATTTCCTTATACTCAGTGTAGCTAGCTGGATTTTGGATTGAAAGGGTGAGGAAAGAAGATCCTTGTCCACGCTCCCCTGAATTTCAGCAGAGCCCTGCTCATTTACAACATTTGAACATCCCACTTGCACGCTTCAGATGTTGAAGTCACTTTATGTTATGCATGATGGAAGGAGTCTCCACAGCTTTCACCTGCAGTGAGATAATTTCAGATATACATGCAAAGTGAGCAAAGTCACTGGAGAAAAATCTATCTCCTTACAAACATCTCTGCGCTGGCATGAACATCCAACCTTGTGCGTTCATCGATCATTTCTGTGAGGGGACACTTGTTACTGGCCTGGCCACTGCTTACTTGCCAATATCTGTGGTTGAGTTGGTGTCTCCATTACAGAATTTGAACCCTGAGGTTCTGGCCTTTTCCAGCTCATTAAAATTGTTCTGCATGGAAACTTAACTCCCAGCTGTACTGATTCTGAGACTTAAATACACTGAAACATGCTACTTACTTTCTGTCTCCACCACGACCCACAGTTCTGTCACCTTCTGGTCTGATTTCTGCTACAGGACATGCTGTCTGGAAGTGCAGGAAAATGGACATACAATCCTTCCTAAGGACAGACTGAGTTTGGCCTTAGGAGAACACAAAATGAGGAAGGGTTCAACACGGTTATTCTCTGAAAGAGGGTCCAGACCTTCTGCGAGCCTGTGTTATTATTTCAGTGGTTTTGCTGCCTCTTCTCTGATCCCTCAAAGAGCCCCATTAGCACTAGGACACTGGAGAGATGACCACTTTTATCCAATACAGCAACTCAGTGACTTTCACTGTCCCTATCGGGACATCAGGGCAGTGGTGCACCGTCGCTCCGGATGACAGCCCCGAGATGCAAGTGCAATGGCCACAATGGCAAAGCCTCAGTGCTAGAATTTTCTCCCGAGAGGGAATCCCCCCCTCCAAGCAGTCTTGCAGGATTTCTTGTCAGTCTGGTTATCCAGAAGACCCCCAGTCCTGCAAGCCCTTATGCCCAGCTGGGGGTCTGCATGGTCCACACTTCTGTGCAAATGGGTGCCACCACCCAGCTGGTGGGACTGCACGACAGTTGTGTCCCAGACCCACCATTAAACACAGAGCAAAAAAAACAGGACTTAGTTTCTTCATCAAAGCTGAATTAACACCAGTTTAATTCCTCAGCTCACCTTTCTGGGCTAGTAGCAGCAAAGCTCCTCCATCCTGCCCAATAGGTAGCACGAGGTGTATCTGGCAGGAGAAGACGAGCCTGCCCTTGCTTTGTGCAATGGGGCTCAGTTTTTGGAACAGTTGCATAAGGAGGAAATGCAATGTGTGGGCGATGGTGCTTGCGGTTCAGCTCTCCAGTCATGCAGAAATAAAAATAGGTTAGTGGGTTTGCAGAAATAGGAAGATCCGGCAATCCCCACCACGGCAATCCGTGGTCAGTTGATTCCTCTCTGGGCAGGCTCTGTGGCCAAGGCTTCTCCACCCTTCCCAGTTATCCTCTGAACAGAACTCAGAGTTAATTCTTCTCATCCAGGAGGGCATTTTGTCTTGATCTCATGCTCCAGGAGATGGGCAAGCCACCACATACCTCACTAAGCTCTTCTCCCATGACACTAAATATGCATTGCTTTATTATAGCTGATAATAAATAGCCCCCCTGAATCTCCAGGAGCTCTCTTGATGGCAATGCTTTCCTCTTTTGAAGGATGGCACTAGCCCTTTCTCCCTAGAAGATCGCACTAATTGCCTGCTCTTGGTTACCCCAACAGCCTATTCAGAGCCCTTCTTCCCAAGAAATCGTCCCTGGATCTCAGGCCACAAGCTTCTGCATTTTCCCAGATTCTGGCTTAGCTTTTGGCTTTATTAGCATGCATTTTGGCTGGACTGGCCTGTCGTGGTTTAACCCCAGCCAGCAACTAAGCCCCACACAGCCACTCACTCACTCCCCCCTCTGGGATGGGGGAGAGAATTGGAAAAGTAAAAGTGAGAAAACTCGTGGGTTGAGATAAAGACAGTTTAACAGGTAAAGCAAAAGCCGCGCACACAAGCAAAGCAAAACAAGGAATTCATTCACTCCTTCCCATGGGCAGGCAGGTGTTCAGCCATCCCCAGGACAGCCGGGCTCCATCACGCGTAACTTGGAAGACAAACTTAGTTACTTGGGAAGCCGAACACCATCACTCCAAATGTCCCCCAATTCCTTCTTCTTCCCCGAGCTTTATATGTCGAGCATGACACCATATGGTATGGAATATCCCTTTGGTCATTGGGGTCAGCTGTCCCAGCTGTGTCCCCTCCCAACTTCTTGTGCACCCCCAGCCCACTGGCTGGTGGGGTGGGGTGAGGAGCAGAAAAGGCCTTGGCTCTGTGTAAGCACTGCTCAGCAATAACGAAAACATCCCTGTGTTATCAACACTGTTTCCAGCACAAATCCCAAACATAGCCCCAAACTAGCTACTGTGAAGAAAATTAACCCTACCCCAGCCAAAAGCAGCACAGGACCCAAGCGATGCAGATTGCTCTGTGTGACTCATCATATTTTTTGTGCTGTCTGTCTTTGTGTTGTCTGTGAGTTATGTCAGCGGAAATTTTATATTTCTTTCCAGATCATTGAGAAAAATGTTGAAGAGCATCAAGCCTTGTAGCAGTCTCTGTGGGTCTCTGCTCAAAAGCCCCCAGACAATCACAGATTTCAAACCAGCCAGGTCATCCAGCTGATATCTGCTGACTGAAACCTCTTGATTGCTTGTATCATTGATTAACATCTCATGTCATTGCTGATGACATAGAAATATTTGGTCATTGTCATGGTGGGGAAATGCGGCAGCCAACATGTATTTCTAAAAGAGTTTGACTATCTCTATTTAGTGACAGCTCCAACTCATTGCTAGGATTCCTCTCTTCCCATTGCAGCACCTCTTTGTTTTCCCTTCCCCAGTCATTATGTATTTTTTCTTGCAGCCTTCAGCTCCTCTTACTCATTTTCTCTCCTACTTTGCCGCTATGCATAATAGAAGATACACACTGTCCTTTTTGCCATTGTTTTTTAGCGTTTCGAATTGTGGACACTGAGTGGAGAAGGTTTTGACTCTTCTGTGTTACAAACCAAAATATCTTAGATATCTTATTGGCTCTTGCTGAAAAGCTCCTAGATATCATGCACGTTTTCTCAGGGTGAATTTTCTTTCTTGGTTCATCTCATCTACCTTATTCCTCTGTGCAGAGAAAGGAGACATCTCAAACAAATCATTGCTAAGCCAAGGAGGAAAAAGGTAAATTGTAAGAAATTGGAAGGTTGAATATAGTGTTCTTCATGTGCTTAAAAATACATGAGTTGCAATTTATAACTCTGAGTTCTTCAATCACCTGACAAGATGTGGTTTGGATTTCATTTTAGTGCTAATGTGAAACGAGCCAACACTGTGTCTGTGCAGATGGAATTTCATTTTTGGAAGAGCTGATCAGGTCCTGAGCTGTTTTCAGTGGACAGATCTGGGCAGCACATGGGGACGTGGGCACTTCTGAAATACCAGGCAACTGAATAGAGGCTGATCTCTTTGGAAAAACCATCCTGCCACATTTAATCATGACAAGCAGACACAGGACGAAGAGGTACTAGCTGGTGCCATCTCCGGTGCTTTCCAGGAGCTCTGTAAAAAGTGCACTTGGAAATGCACCTTTGCCTTAGGCAGCATTTTAAACAGGCAATGGCCCTACTCATGCCACGAATGATGTTTCCATTTGAAAACGTGAAATTGTTATAATAATGCTCTAAATCACAAGGAATGTTCCCTTGTAGGGTCTCCCTGCCTCTTCCTTCTCTATGGAGAAAGGCAATTTTGCAGCAAAGATTTCTTTTCTGCAAAGGTGTGGATTATGCACGGAGAGAAGGGGAAGGCTTGCAAAAAAATAAAATTAAAACCGAGAAGGACTTGGGGGTACTGATGGATAAAAACTGGACATGAGCTGGCATTGTGTGTTTGCAGCCCCGAAGGCCAACCGTACCCTGGGCTGCATCCCCAGCAGCGTGGGCAGCAGGTCGAGGGAGGGGGTTCTGCCCCTCTGCTCTGCTCTGGTGAGACCCCCCCTGCAGTGCTGCGTCCAGCTCTGGGGTCCTCAGCACAAGAAAGACATGGACCTGTTGGAGCGGGTCCAGAGGAAGCCATGAAAATCATCAGGGGGATGGAACACCTCTGCTATGAGGAAAGACTGAGAGAGTTGGGGTTGTTCAGCCTGGAGAAGGCTCCAGGGAGACCTTAGAGCAGCCTTTCAATATATAAAGGGGTCTTGTAAGAAAGATGGGGACAGATTTTTTACCAAGGTCTGTAGTGACAGGACAAGGGACAACGGTTTTAAACTACAAGAGGGTAGGTTTGGGTTGGACATAAGGAAGAAATTCTTTATGCTGAGGGTGGTGAAACAGTGTAAGAAGTTGCCCAGAGAAGCTGTGGATGCCCCATCTTGGGAAGTGTTCAGGGTCAGGTTGGACGGGGCTTTGAGCAACCTGATCAAGTTGAAGATGTCCCTGCCCATGGCAGGGTGGTTGGACTAGATGACCTTTAAAGGTCCCTTCCAACCCAAACCATTCTGTGATTCTATGAAAACGAATTTTATGCCAGATGTCCTGGGCCAGGGCTGATGGAATGGGGTGACATCAGAATAGCTGCCAAGGAATGGTACTGACCATATCCCCAGCAGGTCCTCACCAGGACACGAGGGACAGACCTCCTGGTGTTCAGCTCCTGACAGCCTGCAGATCCCCACTGCCACCAGGCTTGGCCAGGTCAGATGAGACATCCCCATGTCCCTGTGCTGGAGCAGGTCTCCATCCTTTCCTCCTCCTTGTATTGGGCTTGCTGCTTTCCTCCCCAACACCTCCCCAGCCGCTTGTCAGAAACTAAAACTTCACACCTTTGTCCCCTCCAACTCAGGAGGCTGTCTTTAAAAACCAGTGTTTGGGAGGCTTTTTTGCTAATAAAAGTGTGAGTTGCTGGTATGAGTATTCAGGGACCTCCCATGTAATTCTTAAGATTGTCTTGAAAAACAAAATGCGCAGGGTGAGATGATGAGAAAAGGGAACTGAGGGTCTCACATGACTCCAGGAACTAGGGATTTAAAAAAATACCATATTTGCCTATAGCTGGCAACAGAGTCTTTCTCCCTCCATTCAGCACCTCCTTATCAGTCCTCTCTGTTTTATCCCCTCTAAAAGAGATTTGTCTCCATTAAGGAACAGAAAATTGTGGTTTTGACATTTTTGGCTGAAATGCCAGCTGTCTCGTTTGACAATAATTTGGGTTCTTTTCCAAAATCTTCTCTGATCCCAGTCCCTGAGGTGGCAGCAGATTTCTGGAAGTGCTGGCACAGCCTGAGCCCACCTGTGATATTTTCAGCACTTCCACCCTTGAGTCAAACCAGAAATGCAGAAGATGGTCCCTTCCTCTGGCTTCTCTGCATTTCCCACTTCCTTCCCAGAATAACATTTATTCTTGCAGTTCTGTTTCTCCCATATTAATGCACTTTTTTTTCTAACTCTGAAGAAACACCAATGCCATAAATATGATGCAAAGTATGACCTGGAAGTCGGAAACCCCATAACTCCGTTCCTCACTCTGCCATTCATTTCGTGCCTTCTCTTGGACATGTTATTTGATCTTTTTGCTTCAATAGTGATACCTATACAGCAGAGATGATTATTTTTCTTCTCTCTGTTGTGAGATGTTGTTGTGAGGATTAGCCAATGTTTAAGACTGATAATTATTCTTAGTTATTCATGAGAAAACCACAGCATCAGGCTGTGTTGAGTCTGTGACAAGATTTCATTTAAAATGATGACAGAAAATATTGCATGCAGCTGCAGCAATTAGCCAGCAGCACCAGCCCCCACCATGCTGCTGACAAAAAGCCCTGTTTACCCTGTTTTCCCCTCCATGGATCATAGAATCATAGAATATCTCAAGTTGGAAGGGACCTATAAGGATCATCGAGTCCAGCTCCCAGGTATGTATCCCATACCCTCTCCCAAAGAGATACAGGTTCCCACTGGAGAAACCAAGTTTGAATTTAGTTTAAGACTTGGTCCCACAACACAAAGTCTTTGGTGGCAATATTGTCCCTGTCCCTTGACTCTGCCAGTTCACAGTCCAGTCCCTGTCAGCTTGAACAAGTGGATGGCCTCCATAGTCGTCTTCTCAGCTGGGAGAGGAAGGAGGGATGACCTTAAGCCAACACTGCTGCTGGAAACTGGGCCACGTAAAACCACAGCTGTGGGAGATTCAAATTTACCCTTGTAGGAGCCTCTATTTCTCCACAGAGCTTACGAAGTGTAGGCTGTTGCATGCATCACACTGAGACACCTGAAAACCAGAAGAACTATTCCTCATCCAGCACATCTGGCCAATATTTTTAGCACCAGATTGTAAAGAAGTCAGTTTTCAGAAAATCACAGAATCACCAGATCACTGAGGTGGGCAGGGACCTCTGGAGATGATCTAGTCCAAACCCCCTGCTCAAAGTGGAGTCAGCTAGAGAAGGCTGATCAGGTCATTGTCCAGCTGGGTTTCAAATATCACTGAGGATGGAGGCTCCAGAGCCCCTCTGAGCAAATTGTTCCAGTGTTTCATGCACTGGAAAAGTTTTCTTCGTACATTTAAATGGAATTTTGAGTATTTCAGTTGGTGCCCATTGTTTCTTGGCACCACCACCAAGAGACATGGCTAGACAAAGACAAGTCCACCTTGGCCTAGAGTTGGGGCTAATCCTGCTCTGAGCAGGTGCTGGGCTAAAGATGCTCAGAGGTCCCTTGTCCCATGAGCCATTTGTAGAGTTTGGCCACCCTCATCCAGCCTCTCTTTAGGAAACAAGGTCTCCAAATGACCCCTCAGTAAAGAGACAGGAATGAGACAGAGATGGACTGTGCAATTATTGGTCAAAATTAAAGCGTGGAGCAAGGACAAGAGGCAACCCAGCCTGTCTGTGGAGCAGAACGAGCTGCTCAGCCTTTCAGCCTTTCAGCTATGGCTGCTGGAGCCAGACAGACACAGGCTTTTCTGGCTGTGGTGAATGGAGATGAAGGTTTCACTGATTCACAGCAGGCAGGTGATTTACTGCAGAAAGTGCCTGGCTGTTAACTCTTTACTCCCCTCCGCTTCCCATCTGGAAGCAAGAGGCAGCCTGTGACTCTTCCCATGATGGGCAAAGGGCTGCAGGGCTGGACTGTGGCTGGTGGACATCTCCTCCAGAGGTGTTTTTGGGGGACAGCTTAGTCCACCTAGAGCCTGCTTTGTCCTTTTTGCACCATGCCCATGAGCTGCAGGCACAGTTGGGCGGCTGACACGAAGATGAGAAGTTGTATCTGGTCCATGAGGTCATGGTGATGTCACACTGAGAAAAGGCAGCTTAAGGTGCAATGGAATGAACTCCACGTCATGTGGGAGATGAGACAGGACTGGGTGGGTTGAAAATGGCACCATCACACCTTCTGTGGCAATGGTTAGGACAGGCTTTGGGGTCACAGCAACTCACACCATTCAGGAAAGGGAGCCACCCCAGCATCTAAATTCTCAACTTTTCTACCCAAAGCAGAGTTCAAAGGCAGGTCCCCAAAATCATCTCCAAAGCCAAAGCACCTTTACAGAGTCCAGCAGCACGTGCCCGGGGCCGCACAGCCTTGAAGCCTCTCAGACCCATACTGACCGGTGCCATCAGTTCCTGGTTCAGGTTCCCGAGTCCAGCAGAAATTTGAACGCAGCATTTTGGGTATGCTCCCTGTTTAGTAAAAAGTGGCTATTCATGGGGAGGAAAAATATACTATGAGCTGACCTTCTCTTTCTCCTCTCTTTTTCCCTCAATGAAAAATTTCAATGGGTTTCACTTCCATTTTGCATAAGAATTTTTTCCATTTGGAGAGCTGCTGTTTATTATTCAAAGCCATTAAATATCCTCTAAAATCACAGTACTTACAAAATGAAAAAGGAGCTATTAGATCATTCAGTCTATTCATTTACGAGATTTATTAACCTCCGGTAGAGGCATCTACCACTCATCCCTTTAGGACAAATCTTGAGCTTGACTTCCCAAATGAGTACATTCATCTCTCTGGCCCTAATTTGCATGAGTCTCTGGTGCAGACGCATTTGCAAACCTCCTCTGTGCTCAAAACATGGATGTTTGCACGTAGGGTTGCTTGCACTTGATTGTGCATAGTTATTGTTGAAAGCTGGGGGCTGGGGGGGGGGGGGGGGGGTTGGWTTAGACATGTCATAGAATCATAGAATCATAGAATCCTTAAGGTTGGAAAAGACCTCTAAGATCATCGAGTCCAACCATCAACCCAGCACCCATGCCCACTAAACCATGTCCCGAAGCACCACATCCACACGTTTTTTGAACACCTCCAGGGATGGTGACTCCACCACTTCCCTGGGCAGCCTGTTCCAATGCCTGACTACCCTTTCAGTGAAGAAATTTTTCCTAATATCCAATCTAAACCTCCCCTGGCGCAACTTGAGGCCATTTCCTCTCGTCCTATCACTTGTTATCCACGCAGTAGCTGAAGGCCGTCTACGTCTGAAAAGCCCCTCTACCCAGTCATCCCCCCCAGCCACTCAGGTGACCCTGGAGAACAGCTAAACTCCCTAAAGGAGACGTGCTTCACGTGCACAGACCCCACTGTTGCCATCTGCCAGCCCTCATGCGTTTCTCCTTCCAGTTCACTGGACCATGCTGTTTTAATTATGGCAGAGCTGCTCTTGTCTTTCAGAGCTCAGTACCAGAGAGGAGATGGATGATTTCGGTAGGCTGGGAGGGAAGAGATTCAAGGACCCCAAGGAGCTGCAGAAGTGTGCCATGGGGTTTGCTCTGGGTTTATTACAACCGATCATCCATCCATCCATCCATCCATCCATCCATCCATCCCTCCATCCATCCCATCCCTCTCATGTTCTCACTGAGCTTTCTGAACAGGGCTTGTCTAGCAAGTTTAGTGCCCCGTAAAGGAGATTTCCAACATAATAACTTCTCCTTCCCCAAAAGCATCATCTCATACATGCAATAACTGTGCATGCTTTTTGGATGAGGGAAAGACAGGAAGGTAGCAGACGCATTAGCTCAGCTCCTCCAGGCCACAGTGCAGATGCTTTTGACCATGCCATGGGCAGCAAGACAGGTGGGAAACACCCGGAGCTCAACCATGGGAGCCAGCTCTTCAGCAGGGGCAAGCACAGAGTTGCTATCACAGATAGGCACCCTGACTGCAAACAAATGAGGCAAATCCTCGTTACATCTCACTCTCAGGTAGGACAACACTCTTCTCACTGCTCCATTGTATAATGTACTAGACCAACATCTCCCCGCTGTGGCTGGATGCCATCGAGAGTATTTCTACTGCACTGGATGGCTTTTGTGTACTGATGTGGCAGGCTGACATGATTGAAAAAATAAAGGATGGAGTTCCTCTCAAACTTTCTGGAGCAGGAGGTGACCTAGATGTCCCATCTACTGCAGTTATCAAGCCTGCACCTTCTTCTGGCTCTGAGGACATCCCTCATCTATGACACTTTGAGATGGTGTTAGAGCATCTTGCTGCTTGCTAGATTTTGAAGGAGGATGTTCAGGTGCCTCCTAAGATGGACTGTCCACCAGCCTGTGCTCCAGGGCGTGCTCCCTTGCTGCACGGTTGACCCCGCGTTTCCACAGCAGTGAGGACTTGAGTTAAATTTGATCCCAAGAGCAGCCCTCCTACGGGCTGAAACACGGGTATGGGCTGTAGGAAGGCACAGATACAAGAAGCAGTAAGTTAATTAATTCCCACACGAGATTTCTTTTGCAGACTGGCGGCAGAAAGTTGGTATTGCAGCTCCGGTGGAGAGCAAAGCATTAGTGAGGGCTTTGCAGAGAGTTTCTCACAGCCATGAGGAGGTCACCAAACCTTTCTGTGCCTCAGTTTATCCATTTAAGCAGGGTATGCCTCAGGCTGTTCCTGTATCTAATAATACTAAAAGAATCACCGGTCCTACTTAATGTCCTAAAAAAATACCTCATAAGTATGTGAACGGGCTCGGTAGCAGTTAATTTTTGAGTAACATCTGGCCATCTGGTTGTTCACTTTCCCCACTGACTTCTGCAGGTCAAAACTGGCCACCTTTGTTTGAGCACCTCTGACTCCAGTTTCCAGCCTGTGGAAATTTATTTCTCCATGACTTTTCCTGAAAAGCCTCCTGATTCCTGCATCCATAAATTTTGGTTGATGTCTTTAGCCTGGTCCCTTACTAAAACAGTCCAAAACGTGCTGCGTTTCTGCTCGACCAGTCAGCCTGGAGGTTCACTGCGCATGCTGGTTTGCCACACGGGTCATTACCTCCCTTCCAGGTTTCTGCGATTGTTTTTCCATACTAATTAGTCGTCATAAAAGCCATTTACAGAGCAGTGTGCAAAGGCAGTCACTAAGACTGCATGCGTGAAGTCCAATTTTTTTCCCTGCGACTGGCTTGGTGCTGCAGCACAGGAACCAGCTAAAGGGATTTAAGATCTCAGCAATAAACCTTCACTTGTGCCCTGGGGAATGTCACAGTCACTGCCCATGCCTCAGTTTCCCCATCAGTAAAATGATGGTCCTGACACTTATTAGCAACACAGCCATATTCTGGAAAGCAGATAATGATTGCAGAGAGCCAGGTAAACTCAAAATAATTCTAATATCTTCTATTTAAAACAAAACAAAGCAAGACAATTTAGCCCCTTCCCAATGATTTTATAAAACATCTTTTAAATGGAAATGCAGCAACAGCAAGTTGTCCAGGAAGAGGCAGCAGCAGGGAATAAAAGCAGACGCTGGGAAGAATCATCCATTCCCTTTTACTCAGTCTCTCTCTCTCCACCAGTGGATCTGACACCATCACGTGTCACCCAGCACAAGCTGCCGCTCGGAAACCATCAGCCTTGACCTTACTGGGCTGAACTGCTCGACCCGCAGCCGGTGCCTCTCCAAATCAATGCACCCAGTGCTGGGATGCTGATGGGATGGGGAGGGAAGATGCTGAGGCCAAACCCCAGCCACAGCAGTGTCACAGCTCCACGGAGATGCCCAGCACACCTTATATTTAGGGGTTTGCTGTGGGTGGGTAGGTGCAAGAAGGAACCATCCCGAGGGGCACACCATGCCCGGTGAGTGAGTGGGATGGACAGCTTCATCCCCTTAAATACCCTCACGCCCTGGGCAGGGGATGGAGGAGGAGAAGATAGAGGAAAACCCCTCTGCAGACCTGCAGGCCCAGCCTTTGGGCACAGCAGGTGTCCTGCATCCAGGGCCAAAATCTCCTCCAACAGCCTGCATGTCCTATGTTTAAAGACTAAGAAATTGTTGAAAGACTAAGAAATTGTTTAAAGACTAAGTGCCGAGATGGAGCCTCCCGCTGCAGACGGACACAGCCCCACACCGTGACTCTGAGTCTGGGAAATGAGAATGACCGTGGGTTTTGGGGAAGGCACAAAGCCTTTCATATGAAGACATTGTCTTCAGCACAAGCTGTCGCAGATTTGCCGGATACTGGGTGCTTGGCTTTGACTCAATCTTTATGGCTTTCTTTGAGGAAAAAGGGGCACTTCCTACTCCGTGGGCTGCTAATGAGGGTGCTGAGTAAATGCAGAAGCAACCAGCATGGCTTAACTGCAATTTTGTAAGTTTGTGAAAGGGCTGACTCCCTTTGTAATTTTGGGAAAGTCACGTTACTGTCTGCCTTAGTTTCCCCATGTACAAAATGGGAATTTGAAGAGCTCTCACTCTTAGAAGCATTACCCAGTGCTTCAGCTCCTGTGCAGGCATTCAGTATTATGTCTGTGGGGTGAAGGGCATATTGGGGTGAAGTTACAATATTAGAAAGCTAAGAGAGTGGTAAGATCCTGACATCCCGAATAATTGTGGTTTGTCAGCTCTGGGATGACCAGCTCAGGGGAGATCTCTGCTTTGTCGGTGTTCGAGGCTGGGTGAGAAGAATTACAGCCAAGGTCTGCTCTTAGGACAGGATCACATGTATGACCAGAGATGTCCAGGCAGGTCCTTTCCTCTAGGAAATGTCTTTTTATTCACAGTAGGTGCTCAGGGTGAAGGGTCTGAGGCCATCTTGGAGAGCCTCCACACACCTCCAGGGCCTCTATGAGCCAGCTGCAAGGGGAACATCTGGAACAGTTCAGAAAAACCCTTTGCCAGGACACTCAAGAGGTGCTTAGTGCCATCCCTAAGGGATGGAGTGGATGTTGTGTGACCACGTGCCTGGCTCCTGTGCATTTCTCAGCCCATTTATAACAACAAGCTCAGAGTTAGTCATATTTGACCCATTTATTAAAATGTACACTTTTGGGGAAAAAAAGCCACACCTATAAGTCAAAGATTTGGTCCTTGAAGATTCTGATTAAACTGTGTTCCGGGTAGGCTGCTTCTTAGGGCATTAGGGTTGTGACTCATTTCCTTTTTATTGCTATGATTCACTAATGAATATTCTTGGTCTAATATCTGCCTGGTTTTGTATTCAGGTTTCCTTTTTGTTTCCCTGCATCACTGTTTTCAATCTGACTCCAGCTCAGCAGAAAAATCAAATCTGAAATGCTGGCAAATGTCTTCAATTCAATTAAAACCTTGATGTATATGGTGCTTCTGCTACCTCCAGAAAGGCCATATATTTTCCTGGTATTATGGGGAAATTACTTTGAGCCTATGAGAAAGCCAAGTTCAAGTTATGGTTATTGCATATTTCCATTAGCAATGCTCTCTAACAGCCATGAGATTTATCTTCTCCTTCTTTGCCTAAAGAGAAGCTTGGATGAAAACACTGGGATGTTCAGACCTTGACACATGCAAAATTTGGTCCTCCCTGACCCCACAGTGTTTTCATGCACCCACCTAGATTCAGTGCCGCAAGAACTGTCTGCTGCTCCCGTCCAAAGATGCTACCTATTTATTGCCTTTAAATCCTTAGCTGAGATTTCCAGGACCTTTAATTGTCTTTATTTTTGCTGTGAGTTTCAGCCTGAGTGTTTCACCTGTTTCCAAGGAAGAGGCAAGGAGAAATATTCTCTCTTACTTGCCTTACAGCTCCAACCACTGTCTCTTGAGCTGCTTTCCTCTCCCTTCCTTGCACGCCAAGATTTCAATGTGCAGCTAAAATCTTGCTGCTAAAATCTTGCAACTAAAATCTCTGGTCTTCACGGGGAAAAGCTGCCTGAATTTGCATGAGACTGGCTAAGTATGGGGCAAAACCACAGGTGTTGCTTCAGACATTTTGCTCAGTGAGAAAACCTGGCTGCTAAATTCTTCCAAGATGCCATCTTTGAAGGACGTGTCCCACTTCCCTCGTGATCCCACGTGCATGACTCATTCCGCTCCGGACATGACAACCCAATCCCTTGGGCACTTCATGGCACTGATGCCATCTCTCCCCTATTGACCCCTCTTTTAACTCCTGCCCCTGACACTCAGGTTGGGTGGAAGAAGGTGCTTCATTCAAAAGGTCGCGTACAAGCAGGGCATTAGAGATTCCCCAAACACTTTTCAACCCAAAGAGCATCCAACAATTTGAAAATACACTGCACTTTGTATCTGCTGTTTGGCAATCAAGGAATGTGTATGAATGTGGAGAGAATAAGCAGAATATTCTCCCTTGCCAGAAATAAGTTTATTGCTCTAGAAAAGCACAGTTTTACAGTGCTGACTATAAAAAAATAATTAAAAAAATGAATCATAAAGGTAATTGGTACAATTCCACATCAGATTCCAGGTACTGATGGTAGTCAGGACCAGCCCTTGATGATGTCTGAACTAGACCCTCAGGAATGGGCTTGTACACAATACACTTGGTTTCTGCTCTGTGAAACACCTTCTTGTGGCTTTATAGCTCATTAGTGGTCCATGAACCACAGGTCAACACTGGATCAGTGCAGCAGAGCCTGTGTTTTACCACATGAGCCACTTCTGGTCAGATCTGCTTATTTCTGGGGGTAATTTCTTTGCTGATGTCTCACAACAGACCCATAAATCATGTCCGAATGCTATTAAACACAGCTGATATCTTCACAAGGCCTTTTGCAAGCTGATCGCTTGCAGCTTTAATGACTGAAATGGTCATTGCTTTTATAGCCAGGATTTCTCCTCCCTTTGAAGAAGAGTAAAATTCAGTCTATGAATTGCTTCTCCTGACACCGCAACAGAAGGCAGAGGGGAAGCCTCGACCCAGCCGAGGCTTAGTGAAAACCAAGAATCTAACACCCACCCAAATCTTTCCAGAGGAAACATATTTATTATATGACAAAGCGCTGCAGGATTTGCCCACAGCAGCGGAGCAGGGATACCCAAAAGTGAGCTTGGGCCTTTGGGCAACCCCAAGTTGGTGGGAGCTGATGGTCATCAGCTTGTGCATCCAGCATCTTGCAAGCATCAGAACATGGAGCAAATGAAAAGGGAATGCCAACACATGCCCTGCAAATACCCAACTGCCAGACAGCCAACGTAAAACTGGATCATGCTGTCTGAGCACTTCTCCAAAGATATATTTACAAGATTTTTTCTCTTTACAGACACAGCCATGAGTGCCCCTGCCTATTCAAAGTGGAAATTCATATAACGAGTCCTCTGTTTTGATTGTGGACCATATGGCCTTTCCATCTCCATTCCCTAATACAAATCTGTTCAGATTGTCTCAGCTGCTCAAGTATTTGGTCATTTGTGCTGGCATAACTGCCTAATTGTCCTTCTTTGTCACGGCTCTTCTGGACGGGATTGGGTCTTGTCAGCGAGCAGTGAGTGAATTTATAAATCAGAGCATCTGCCAGAGGCTGGAGGGAGACGAGTGTCAGACGGGGAACAGACAGATGTTTTCTCATCCCTAAACCCACGATTGGCTGCAAAACCAAGTCGCAATTCATTCCCATTACAGCATCCCAGCTGCATCCGAGCCGGGAGTATAGGGAGGCAAATAGAAAGATCTGGCCTCTAATAAATCCTGCCATCCCTCATCAGACAATTTACCTCGGTGGCTTTAGCAATTTAAGCTGCAGCTATTTTATATGTTTTTTAAGAAGGAATGATCCTATTTCTTGACTGTGCAATACCGTCGTTTTATCATCTGCACGACTTCTCTCAAAGAGCCACTTCTTTCCTACAATTTTCCATACAGTTAATTTAAATCATAATATTTCTCTGGAAATCAGCCCTGCAGAAACACTGACTGCAGGCACAGGCACGTGCAGGTGAACCCCCCACGCAGTCTCATACCGGCTGTGACTGCCCTCTATTTACCCAAATTAAATGTAAGCGAGTTAACATCCCTCATCCCTAGACAGCCATCAGCTTCCAATCAGTAATTCATCTTCACCGTCTGTTCCAGAGAGCACTAAAGGGAAAGAATATTAACTCTAATTTCATAAACTCTACTGATGGTTTCTTACGAGCTCTGTGAGCTTGCACGTGTATGTCTTTCTCTGAGCTTCACACAACTGGCGATTTGCGCCCCTTACTTATTGCTTTTTCTCTTCTTTCTCACATAGGACTGAGAGGATTTAAGAACTCACTTGGACCTTGGCATTCATAAGCTCTCTTCCAGTAGATATCGTTGCCAGGTGAGAGCTCTTCACTTTTATGTAGCGCAGTTTTGCTTCAAAAAAAAAAAAAATCCCACAACATCTCATCCTTGTCTTCTATGTTGAACTCCCTGCCCAGCCTTGCAGGTGTGATTGTTTGCCTTCCTCAGATCATGAATCTCTGTTGTTCCTTTGCTTTATACCACGAAGACATCCCCCAGTAAGGCATAATTTTTGACAGAACAATTTTTAATACATGTCAGGGCTGGTGTGTAATGGGGAAAAAAGTAGCATTCGTAGAAGTCAAGCTTGGAACAAGCCAAGCACATGGGGGCAATCAAGTGCTTTGGAGGGTGGCATGTCCTCCTATTCATTTCTAAAGGCAGCAGGCCCGGATGAGCTTCACCTTCAGCCACCCATTGCTGTCATCCCCTCCACAAAACTATCTCAGGCACCATAATCATACTGCAGAACCATACAGCTGGCCACAGTGTTTACTCTCCCAGGAGGAGATGGTTGGATGTTCTCCTGAGGTCCCTTCCAGCCCAGGTTACCCTGTGATCCCATGAGGGTGCTGGTCTGGTGGTCACAGTAGCTCCTGGCCCAGGAGGAGCCAGACAGCCAGCAGCTCGCTCACTCTGTGCATTTAGTCCCCCCTCATCAGCTCCTCTTCTCTCCAAGCCCAGCGTCCCCAGCAAATCGCTCTTCAGGTTGCTCTTAGCAGCATCTTCCGCTCTACTGCAGCAAGACCAACTACTAGCATGAGAAACCAAAGCCTCCCTCGCTTTTAACTCCAGTTTGCTAGCAGAGAATGCACCCATATCTGAGGAGAGGTCTTCTGCTTCTCCAGAATAAATACACTAGCAACAAAAAGTATAAAAGACAAAGTAAAAGCAAGCAGCTTTCAAAACATGCTGTCAGCAGTCTGCTTTCCCATCTGTCAATCCATCTGTCATTCCTCAACATACCCCCGGTACCAAACAGCTGCTCACAAACACCTCAGCGGGATTCCCCCCATAGATGTTTCAGGATTCCTGGATGTATTTCAGACCAATGCACTGGTCCAGCCATTTACCTGCCCCATCTTGGTAAAACTGAGAGCAATCTGTACCTGGGATGTGGCTTAAACATTTATGAACTTGTGGGTTAAATCAGTGTTGGAGGCCACGGCCTGTTCCCTATCTGCTCTCTAAACTCATTTTCACAGATGAGATACCTGTGCTTGTGCCCTGGTAGAATTCAAAGAGCCTGTGCAAGCTCCAAGTTATGTTAAAAAAATGTAATGCAGGGATTTGGTGGCTGAAAAAAACCTCTGTTGGCCTCCATGTAGAGATGGTCCCAAAGTTGCACACATGCCCATCATGCAAGGAGGAGGCCATATGTTCTCCCATGCATCCTTGGACACCCCGGCAACTGGGTGGCTCTGTTTTTCCCTCCTCTGTATAAAAAACAGCAGAGAGGTGGCTTGGTTTCTGCCCAATGCTCTTGATTTCTGCAGGCACTGCCGCAGGAATGGTCTGGGAGCTGAACTGGAAAGCCTACAGCTCTGCAGACCCTTGGTGGAGTGGAGCTGCTAATAAGCCGTGAGGGTTGGGGATATCCTCCCTGTTGCCTCAGCACTGGGATCCACCTACCCCCGCCTCCCCTTCGGGCTCTTCTCTGTCCTTTCATGTCCCTCTGGTTTGGTAGCCACAGGGAAGGAGCCTTTTAATCTCTCTGTCTCACCCTGCCAATTCCCAAAACATGCTTCCAATTTCCCTAGGCCATCTTGATGTACTCAGCCATAACCAGGACCATATGGTCCTTCACATGTAGCTCACCTCCTAACTACCACCCCTTACCATAATCTTCTCCCTCATTCTATATTTAACACTCCACAAAAATATATACACAGGAGAAGGTAGGGAGCTTGAAGGAAATAGAGAGGTAGAAGAACCATATAAATGAAGGGATAACAATCATATGCACCACGAAGTAGGTGATAATCTGGACAGCAGAAGAGGCAATGCCCTAGGAAGAGACTGATTAAAGGAAAAAAACAAAGAAAAGCCAGCCAAGGTTAGGAGAAGGACTGTAGTAGGGGCATCTGAGCTAGGTACGTGTGAGATGAAGTCACTGCACAACCTCCATGTGATGCTCGCCTTAGATGTGTAGGGCAGGGTGGTGGCATGTGGGATTGCACCATCCTAGAGACAGCCCAAACTCTGCCTGGACCACACTAACCCACCAGGAATGAGTGGTCTTCCAAAGAAAAAAAAAAAAAAAAGCCTTTTGCATGGCAGGAGCAGGCCTGGTTTTGATGGGGTAGCCAAAGTCCTAAAGCTGGATATCCTGTATTGCCATTGCTGGCCAGATGGGGACTATGGCATAAATTATGCATGTAATTATGGCTTTAGCTCGAGGGTGAGATGTGCTGTGACACCTCAGTAGTGGGCACACAATTAACTATCACTATTTAGAAGATATAGCAAGTATTTTCTGCAAGGAAAAAAATCCCACCTGTTTCAGAAAGAGTTAAAAAGTTCTGTTGCTTAAGAAATTGAATTCCCTTCACAGTTCTCAAAAGAAAAAAGAAAAAAAAAGGAGGGGGAAAAAAGGAGGAAAAAAATTACTGGTGTGCAGGTTTCTTCTCTTTGGAGTAGCTGAGACCCAAAAGAAAGGCTAGCACCAGGGTTGCAGATAGTTTCTTCTTCAGGTCCAGAGAAACCCCTTGAAACCAGGGAAGCAGATATGCGACCGCTGCATGCCCTGTATGCAAAATCCCCGTATGCCCTCGGTCCTCTCTGACTGCTCACCCCAGAAGGATGCAGCTCAGGCTGCAGTCCCACATTACCCCACCACTTCAACCAGCGCAGGTGCAAACACTAATTTGGGTCCTATATTTGCACCAGGAATCACCTTTTGTGTGCAAGGGTCCAATGCCAATAAATCCTCTCCCAAAACCTCGAAACTCAGAAAGGTAAAAAAAAAAGCCAAACACTTTTCTTCTGATTCCCAGCCTTCTCTGTAGCAACCCCGATTGGTACAAACAGGTATTTGAGGAGAAGTTATCTTCCCACTCCCCACCCTGCAGCCCTTTATCCCTGTTCTTTCGGTGGCTAGGAAATCAGCATGCACAGGGCTAATTAGGGAGCAGAGATCTTATAATGCAGCGCGCTCAGCACGGCTAGCTGTGCTGATGGAGATGGATGGGTGTTGGTGGATAGGAGGGGAGCCGAGAGCACTTGTCATGAGCAGATGGCAAGGGGAGGGGAGGAAGGGGGAGAGGGGTCTCTCGGGGGAGTAAATCTAGCTCAGGAAAACATTCGTTTTGCTCTCTGGCCCAGCCAACTGAATTAACGTGAAGTGCAATCGGCCTCTCGCCCATTAATGACGTGCTTTCGAAAGGAAAGAGAAGAGAGGAGTCAATCAGTCGAGGTGTAATTGAGGGATGACTGATGGAAAGGCCTAATGCAGGTGCCTTTGCCGCGTCGCGGTGAAATAATACATGGATGAAGCAACTCCCTCCCTTCCTGATGGCTTGGGGAGGCTTTTGAGGRTGCCAAAAACCCCCTCTGCATCTCTAGTGAGGGTGGCAGCTCTAGGGGTTGAAGAGAGACAGGCTGGCACAGCACCGAGCAGGATGGGCTGGCACAGCACAGCATGTCCCCCCTCGGCATCCTTGTGACAAAAAGCCACTGGTCAAACACCCTGCTGCAAATTTGGGTCCTGTATTTGCTCCAGGAATCACCTCTTGGCTGCAAAGGACCAACATGTGCTTTCTTTCCTTGTCAGCTCCACCAAATCCTGCCAGGGCATCTTAGTTACTGGAGGAGGGACTTSGGTGTCACCCTTGCAGTACCTGTGGGTTTGGTGGCTGCTGAGCTTTTGTATGGATGGGGAGGTCAATCAGTGTCCAAGATTTGCAGCTTTGGGTCTTTGCRAGCCAGAGATCTGCCAGAGTTTACCCACAGCTGCTCAAACATGGTCTTCTGAGCTGGAGCCTGGGTCAACACACAAGGGAAAACCCATGGTACAGCTTTCTCCCCCAAGCAGAAGGGATTCCTATTGCATTTTCCCCTGTAGAAGAGCAAGGAYCTGCTCTTCACCCAGCCCAGCCACATGGTTTAGTGCTTGCCCAGACCATGCTCTGTCATCGCCATGGCTGGAAGAGAGGACSAGGCAAAAAGTGTCCCGTTGTGAGGGTGGATGGGCACTCAGACACGACAGGCACAGGGACAAAGCGCTCAGCCTTTCCATGGTGCAAACATCCTCATAAATCATCATTACAAAATCCAGGAGGTCGGGGGTACCACTTAGTGTTGCAGAATAAGAGAAGGAAGGGGGATGAAAACAKCAAGTCAAGGAGATTCACTGGTCTAAGGGTCCTAGACACCCTCGGGCTGGCCTAGTTCTTTGCTAGTAATACTTGGAGAGATGGAGGTGGTCCACACGTTCATCTTCCTGAAGCAGCCTATTTCTTACCACTGTTTCTAGGAAGCTGTGCTCAGAGCATCTTCTTAGATGCTCTGAGGATCCACTGTCTGCTGTATGGATGCCCCCATGGGCACTTCTGAGCTCTCCTTGAGAAACCAGAGGGTCAAAGAAGTGTTCAAAACAAAGTTCTCATCACAGATACGATGTTTGCTTGAGGAACAGGAAAGCACTGAGACTGCTTTCAAGAGTGATCATGGTCACTTCAGGGCTGCCCTTGTGAGCAGTGAATGGTTAGGAGCAASAGTATTATACTGTGTCCTGATCCCAGCCCATTTTTTCCAGGAAAAGGAGAAGGGGAGGAATTGCATATGTATTTGGAGATTTCCAACCTGGTCCTTATTAGAGGTAGCAGCCCAACAGTTGCACACCCCCACCTGCCCAGCAAACTCGGCTTCGTTTTCATTTTCAAACCTGGTCACCCAGGTCTGTGCATGAGCATCACGGCGTCACACGCTGCTTAACCCGCCTGCTGACGGCACTGGCTCAGCCGTTTCCATGGCAAGCGACAGCGGGATGTTATTAGGGGCTCTTGCTTCCYGAGTCGGTGGGATGCTGATGAAAACAAATCGAGATGCAAAGGCAATGTCCTGAGATGCCTCCCTGCCTCTCCTTGCTGTGGGACCTGTCCCACCTCAACGCTTAGGGGATTTATCATCATAAAACCTCTCTCACAAACAAACCTGAGATCTTTGCTCTGTTGAGCAAAGGTGGCCTCTCCTTTGGGAGGTGCCTACATGCTGCTGTGGCAGTCTCCATTTTGCAGGTCGGAACCCATCTATAGTGAGGCTGAGGGCTTTGGCCAAGATGAGGTGGATGGTTTGTAGTGGAGCTGGATGCTGAGCCTCAGTGCTTCTCCTAGGAGCCTATAAGCCACCCTGCCTCCCCGTGTACCTTTAGATAGTTGTGACCAGAGGTGATCTTGAACCGGTTTTGGGAAGGAATCTGGACCCATGTTCTATGTTTGGTCTTTAACAAAGCTCCAGCTCTGACTCCTTTTTTCTGTAGCACATCCATGCAGTCATTGAGCCATGTCTGCTGCAAAGCAGGGACATAAGTCTGCTTCAAACTTGTCTGCTCAAGGTCTTAAAATGCTATACAGAGATCAGAACTCAGCCTGGGCAGCACAGGGCACCCACGAAAGGAAATATTCACATGCAGAACCCTTTCCAGTACCCAGTAATGTGGGTTAAAACAACCTCCAGTATCTTGGCCCCTCCACAGGGTCTACTCCAGGCAAGCTACCTCTGACCTAAGTTTGTTTAAAACAAGCCTCATCTGGGATAAAATGCCCCAAACACACTCTTTTCCCCAGCAGCCCTTCCCAGACTTTTGCTGCCATTACTGTGAGTTTCATTGAATCATAGAACAGTTTGGGCTGGAAGGGACCTTTAAAGGTCACCTAGTCCAACCCCCTTGCCATGAGCAGGGACATCTTCAACTAGATCAGGTTGCTCAGAGCCCCATCCAACCTGACCTTGAATGTTTCCAGGGATGGGGCATCTACCACCTCTCTGGGCAACCTGTACCAGTGTGTCTCACCACCCTCATCGTAACGAATTTCTTCCTTATACCTAGTCTGAGCCTACCGTCCTTTAGTTTAAAACCATTACCCCTTGCCCTATCACTACAGGCCCTGCTAAAAAGTCTGTCCCCATCTTTCTTATAATTAAATTAAGGCAAGATGTGACCCCCCTTAAGTACTGAAAGGCCACAATAAGTTCTCCCTGGAGCCTTTTCTTCTCCATGTCTTACCTGGCTCCATCTTACATTTCTCCATGTCTTACCTGGCTTCTTGCTACATTTAAATATGTTGGAAAGGAGTGCCCAGGTCCAGCAGAACCCAGAGCTTCAAGGCAGGGGATTAAAGGGGGTTGCAAAGAGAAGATGGGTCAAGACTGCTGTGTGCATGGGTCATGTTGTGTTGTTATCGACTGCTACTGATCCAGCCACAGCCCCAGACAGCGACAGCTAAGCTGGGACTTGTCCCATCCTCTATTCTGTGCAAACCCAGACTGCAGCAGCTCTACCTGCAGATCCAATTGTAAGGATGGACTTAGCAGCAGGAAGAAGAGGACAACACCCTTTCCAGGTTGAAGAAACCCTACTGGGAAGCACAGCAAGAGTGGGCTGAAATACAGCCTGGATAGAGCTACAAAGTCCAGGGAATGGTGGTTTTGAGATGACACCCACTGGTGAGGAGCAAGACTGCAAGCGGGCTGAGGTGCCTTGGCCACAAGTGCCTGGAAACAGCCTTGGGGTGGGTCTTCAGTTTAGCAAACTGTCCTTCAGAGAGGCCAGATTTAACTAGCACACCAAAAGAAATACCCCAAAAAGTGGATGGGCAGTTAATTGCAGCCTGTGGCTGGTCTGGGACTGCCTGTCCCTCCCAGCTTCAGAAATGTCCATGGCGGTTTCATAGTGATTATTTTATGTATCCGCAGAGCATTTAAAAGACCTAGGCATGGACAAGGCTCCTGCTACTGTCCAGTTRTGATAGGTGGTCATATAACACCCCCTCCCACGGATGGCACAAAGCAGGGGTTCCTGCCGCAGAAGCTTATAAGCAAGGAGARAACAAGTAACTGATTGCACATGATTTAGGAAAAAAGGGGGGTAGAGGGTGTTCCATTAAAAAAACATCAACAGGGACAATATTTCCAGCAGGAACAGCTGTAGTATGTGAGCTCAGGGAAGATTTTACATGCATGGGAACCTCAACATTCAAAGGTAGTTTCCCAGATCAGGGAACAAGCTGGAGTGAGGCTCAGGAGGACCCAAGCAGGGGTTAAACCCATAAGGTTATACCTTGGAGCACGTCTGGGCTTTGCATGGGGTGTTMTACCTGTGAGCTTGATCCTGCAGCCACCCTGTCCTGTGCACACACGTATCTCGGAGCAAGCAGGGGTAACAGCAGTCAGGATTTGCGTGGCAGATTAAGATGCTGAGAAAAGGGGGTGTCGGTGCTCTTGGTGGATTTGGAGCATTAGGCAAGATTTTCTCATGTGTCRCTTCATGCCTCAGTTTCCCTTCTGAGCCATAGCATGACCTGAGCAGCAGATCTCTYAGGCTGAATCACAAGTTTTGCCTCACTTTTTCTTTCTCAGAGAAGCCCCTGACCTCCTCCAGTTCAAAGATGGGACCAATCTTTGAGTCACACAGACAGATTTCACCTGCATCCCCAGAAGGCCATTCATGTGCTCCCACCCAAGCCAGGGAGGCAACTGTCAATGATGTAGGGTTTTACTTGAAAAAAACCCAATTTTATTTGACAAAAGCGAAAGTTTAACATTCTTGTTTAGCATTCAACAAACCTGTTGTCTTGGGCATCCTAAAGCAAGCAGGTATCACAGGCCCCTCTCCAAGGTGGCTCAGGTATTATTTGCCTGGCTAGGTTCAAGCTGCAGGACCTGGACCACAAGAAGCTGAGAACAGGCTGAGTCAGTGCATGTCAGGCAGGGGTGTGTCACACTTCGATGATGCTAAGAGAAGTTGGCGAGCTTGGATTAACCTATGAWCCTGTAAGCCTTGTCCAGGACCTCCACTGAAGTAGTTGCAGGAGTGTAATGGGAACCACCTTCCCCTTTCCAGAGCTCATTTCAGCCATCCTCTCCTCTGATCCTTTCATTTTGGACAAAAAAAACCAACCTAAATGCCAGCCATACAGGCTGAGCTGGCAGCTCCGCATGCACTGGAGAGGGGGTCTGAGCACCCTTGGCCCAAGGGGACTCYCTGAGATGGAGAGGTACACAATGCTCCCTAGAAGCAAAAGTTATTTTGCAGAGGTGCCTCCTACCCGGAGTCTATTGGCCAAGGCACCAGGCCTTGGGTAGGAGCCTTGTGTGTTACTGAGCCCCCATTTCATCCAACAGATGGAAAATACCTTCTCCTTTCCCATTTTTTTCCRAACTAGATGGGTTTTGAGAAAATCTTGGAGGTTTAGGATGGAGAAGTGTTGATCTTGCAGCAGATGGCGCTTCTGCCTAGGAAATAGGGCCGGGAATAGGGTTCTTGGTCGGCTGAGCAGGGAGTGGAGCAAGGCAGTGGCTCCCAAGCACTGATCATCGGAGAGGGCAAATACCCCCAAATACCAGGCTTCCTGGCCTCGCTTCACTACTTCTTTCAGAAGGTCTTCCCAATCCTCTTTCATCTCCCCTCGATGCATTGTAAATACATCATTCACCCCCAATACAGAATATTTGCAGCCACCACCACCAAGCAAACCAAACCCCTGGTTTGGGTTGGTCCTTACATGTATTTATGACAGCTGTTTGTTTGGAAAAAAAAACACTGAGGGAATTATACACATTTAGACACTTTCTTCATGTTGAAGCTTTTTTAAAGAAGGAGAGAAGAAAGAGGAGAGGAGAGGAGAGGAGAGGAGAGGAGAGGAGAGGAGAGGAGAGAAACAAGGAAGGGAAAGCTTTCAATGAAATCAGAATACCACATTTGGCTATTATAGCTGGAAGCAGTGTTTTCAGAATTCTAACCAAAATTACTTTGGATTGAATTATTACTGTTTTATTATTATTATTGCATGAAAAACACAGCAAAATATTTCCATCTGCCTGAAAAGCTAAACACTCTTTCATGGAGAGTTTACACTTTTTAAGGTGTTTTTATTGGTCTTGTCCAATAAAAACGTAGGTCAAAATGTMAAGCAACAGCAAAATCTACACTTATTTATATGCATGCACACATACACCCTCCGTTTATTCCCAAGTGCACTGTGAAATAATGTTCTGAGAACGCATCAGATGGCAAGCTCATTACTTGCCTTATCATAGAATCATAGAATCGTAGAATCATAGAATCATAGAATAATTTGGGTTGGAAGGGACCTTTAAAGGTCATCTAGTCCAACCCCCCTGCAACGAGCAGGAATATCTTCAACTAGATCAGGTTGCTCAGAGCCCGTCCAACCTGACCTTGAATGTTTCCAGGGATGGGGCATCTACCACCTCTCTGGGAAACCTGTGCCWGTGTTTCACCACCCTCATCACTGTAAAAAATTTCTTCCTTATATCTAATCTAAATCTMCCCYCYYTTAGTTTAAAACCATTCCCYCTTGCCCTATCGCTACAGGCCCTGCTAACAAGTCTGTCCCCATCTTTCTTATAAGCCCCTTTAAGTACTGAAAGGCTGCAATAAGGTCTGCCCGAAGCCTTCTCTTCTCCAGGCTGARCAACCCCAACTCTCTCAGCTTTCTTCATGGCAGAGGCATTCCATCCCCCTGATCATTTTTGTGGCCTCCTCTGGACCCGCTCCAACAGGTCCATGTCTTTCCTGTGCTGAGGACCCCCGAGCTGGACGCAGCACTGCAGGGGGGGTCTCACCAGAGCAGAGCAGAGGGGCAGAATCCCCTCCCTCGACCTGCTGGCCACGCTGCTGGTGATGCAGCCCAGGACAGGGTTGGCCTTCTGGGCTGTGAGCACACATTGTCGGCTCATGTCCAGCTTTTCCTCCACCAGTACCCCCAAGTCCTTCTCGGCAGGGCTGCTCTCAATCCCTTCATCCCCCAGCCCGTGTTGATACCGGGGGTTGCCCTGACCCAGGTGCAGGACGTTGCACTTGGCCTCGTTGAACCTCATGAGGTTCACATGGGCCCACTTCTCAAGCTTGTCCAGGTCCCTCTGGATGCCATCCCATCCCTCAGGCGTGTCAACTGCACCACTCAGCTTGGTGTTGTCTGCGAACTTGCTGAGGGTGCACTCGATCCCACTGTCTATGTCATTGATGAAGATATTAAACAGCACTGGTCCCAATACAGACCCCTGTGGGACACCATTCATCACCAATCTCCATCTGGACATGGAGCCGTTGACCACTACCCTCTGGATGYGTCCATGCAACCAACTCCTCACCCACTGGACAGTCCACCCATCAAATCCGTACCTCTCCAGTTTAGAGAGAAGGATGTTGTGGGGSACCATGTCAAAGGCCTTACAGAGGTCCAGATGATAGACGACATCAATAGCACTTCCCATGTCCATTGATGTAGTCACTCCATCATAGAAGGTCACRAGGTTGGTCACGCAGGACTTGCCCTTGGTGGACTCATCCAACTGATAATAATTGCTTAGAGAGAGGAKAAAAAATACCAGTGCTCTCTGATGGGTGGCTGTGAGGATTTCCAGGGTTTCTCCCAGGATGATTTGTGCATAATAAGGTTTTTTTTCTTATGGGAGGAGAAGAGGGCAAGGTCAGTCACAAGATGGRTTTAGTGGCCAACCACATAAACATCTGTTTGCACAGCAGAGGCTGAAACCGAGCTGATGGCAGATCAGGCTGGGTGTGAATGGATGCGCCTGGGCAAACAAACTGCTCCTGCCCCCCAAGTGACCCACGAAAAATTGCAATTTTCTGGCATTTTTTTGCTCTTCCTTGAACACTTCTATATTATAATTGTTTTTTTTTTCCTCCCTTAATTGTTGTTCTTTAAGGGGTGCAGGCTTGAGAGGGGCAAGATTTATATTAAATGAAAGGCTTTTCTCTTTTCCTGCTTGAACACAGGTTACTGAATTACTCTACGTGTCTTTGATCAGAAACATGATAAAATATTTATACAGTGGGAGATCCATCTGTTCGGATGAATTCCCAGCGGGGTAGCTCCATTCCCGTCTTATATTTCTCACTTCGTTTTCCTCACTCGCTCCATTTTTCCTGGAATAAATTCGTTAAAGACTGACAGTGGAGGGAGTAAATATTTCTTATTCCTTCTCACCTGCACACGTAGGAAATACTCTCGTTTACTTGCATGTGCATTTATTTAGCAGTGTGTTTGGGGACTGGTCTGCACACAAAGAGCTGTCCCCAGGCTGGGTTGGCTGTCGCCTCTGACTGTACATGGCTGGGCAATGCTCAGCCCATCAATCACCTATTCTGACACTTTCCATGTSTATCAGCTGGAGGAAAAGTAAATTTCATGCTGAGATTCCTGCATTTCCATTTTGACCCCTCTGACTTCCGTGGAAGCAACATTTCTCCGTAATATCTATGCAATTAYAGGGGTAGATACAGGACAGGTAGCAAGCATGGAGGGGGGGGAGAGGATTAAACCTCCTATAGAAGAAAGCCCTTTCAAAGGAGAAAAAAAAAAAACGCATCTGCATTGGTGTGGAACGTGTTGAGCCAGTGTGACTAAYAAGACTAGAACAAAGGCTGAAAAATGACAATACCAGCATGGGGATCCATATGTATTTGGGGGTGTTTCAGCCCCAAGTTATGCCTGCAGGTCACCCCTTGGTCCCCAGTGGATGGATGGTCTCTGCTGGGAGATTTAACCCACCTGGGGCGGGAGAGATGCTCTCTCCGTTGTTTAGCAGCCTCTCCTGACAAATTCAAACGGCTGCCCCATAGGATCACAGTCAATGCAGGCTGAAAGGGACCTCAGGARGTCTCTAGTGCAACCTCMTGCTCACAGCAGAGTCAGCTCTGGGGTTTGGACTTGGAGATTTATCTGGTTGTGGCTTGAAAATCTTCAAGGGATGGAGCTTGCACAACCTCTCTGGGCAAACCCTTCCACCAATTCTCTTCCAAATCCACCTCCGCTGAGACAMAAGCATCCTCTTGCCTCTGCCAGTGCCTCAGCAGATGGGCTGAGGCCTCTTGAAAGAGCTGGCCATCCCTGGACAGACCAATTCCTAAGGTGCTATGCTGTTATTACAACTGATTATAACATAGCCAGGTTTAAGGAAACCCATGTGCCAACACCTAAACCAAAGACAAGCCAAGATCTATTGTCCTCCACCAGGAGGGACTGGGCTGGGATCAAAACCATCCAGCAACCGGGAAAGGAGTGAGATGTAAGAAAACCCTATAGAAAGGTGTTTCATATAATTCGCTGTGTGCTGATCGCATTCCCATCTGTGTCTGAGAAGGGTGGCTGGATGCTGACCAAGGCACCATCAGYGCTTCTCTAGGAGCTCACCACCACCCCAGGTTGGTGGAGGGGACATTCCTGGTGGAAAGAGTAATACTGCATCACCGACTGGTATCGGAGACTGAGCAGGGGACAGGGAAAGAGAGAAGGAATGCCCTGAGCCTTTATCATCTGTTTTATYTACTGTTGATTTTGCAATCAAAGCCAGCAGCTCTCCTCTCTGGCCCCCGGTTAGAAAGCAAATTGTCACCAGCCAGGGAAGCATAGTCAGAGAGCAAGGGACAGAGTCTCACTGGTTCAGAGCTGGARAAGCTTCTGACCCACTGTCAAAAATCTCATTTGCAGCCAAAGCAAATCCAGCCCTGTCCTCTGCCCAGGCGAGTCCCGACGTCTAGATTTATAGACATAGTTACCACTACATTAATGAGCTCTGSAGAGCGTCTGCTGCCAGCTTCGTTACAGATGGGTGGAAAAATATCATTCTGAGGAATCCCCCAGCTGGATGTAAATATTTAGCATGTGATCAGCTGCTCAGTATTCCCCTGACCTGAATAAATCTGTGTTGTTTCCCCTTGCCTTCAAATAAAAGACCCATAATCAGGATCACTCCCCTCACTTAATCTTTTTGAGGGGCGCAGTGGAGACAGCTGGTTTATATCTCTGCGTAGCCCCCAAATCTCTGGCAGAAAAGCTGTTTAAGACCAAATCATCTCTCCAAGGCAAATTCAGCTCAGGCCGACAGGACGTTACAGTAATTTATATTGTGCCTAGTGTAAAGGCTGGGGCTGCTCAGMGGCTCACAAGGGCTGAAGCAGAGCYTGCTCTTGGGTCTTCCAGTCTGGAGCAGGTGTTAGATGGGCCCTTGGAAACCCAGCCTTTTAGACCCCAGGAACAGCTATTTGGGCTCAGGTAAAACAACTTTCTAATCCAGTATTTCAAGACCAATAGAAGGTGCAAGTAGATATTAGTGCTTTCACTGTATATTCCCCCAGCAGTTTGCAGCTCATGGTCTTCTTGAGCTAGAAATGGTATCTTTGTGCTAATATAACCTATGGGGTTTTTCTTGCGCAAACTTTGTCCATTTGCTTTCCTGAGCCCATGTAAATTTTTGACACCCACAATGTCTTGTGGCAATGACTTCACAGATTAATGAGACGAAGGGGAATATCTGCTTCAGCATGTTCGTAGCTTCCCACCTGGTAATTTAATTAAACGACCTCTAGTTTGTGCATTATGAGAATGACCATTCCTTATTTACTGTCTGTCATATTTCTCTTTATAAGGCTAAAATGTTTTAAAGCCTTTAAAAGGCTTTGCCTGTCTAGTGGTGTGTTTCCCCGTGACCCCAGCCAGCCTGTGGTTTKGCATTGGAGTCATGCAAAGCCTGCTTCAATTCTCTTTGGCCAACGCGTTGCAGACAATACGAGGGATTGTAACCAGGCAAGCTCATGTTTGCATGCAAGTAGCAGGCTGCAAGAGCTGAAAGAATTGAGACTGCAAAAGCCCTGGCACAGACTATGGGGGACGTAGGTTGAAATCCACATTCTGCCACTGATTTGCTGGGCAACCCTGAGCAAACGAAGCAGAACAACAGCCCCCTGGGACACGGGGCACCCATATCCTACCAGGTTCAGTGGGAGACAAATGTTTCCTACTTTGGAGGTAYCACACTGCTCTCGTTGCATGGAAGCTGAGCAAACTCCTCTAAAAGCAGGGCATTGGGAAGTTAAAAGCATTACACATGTGGGGCAGCGGGTGCCTATTTTAGCATGTTAGTTGATTGATGGGCCCGGTGCAGAGGGGTGAAGGCAACCCCAAGGGCTCACCATACTGCCCCAATCATCTACTTTCGCATGGCCTAAAGATGCATCKATTCACATGCATAAAGACAGCTTTTTTTCTTCTCTTTTTTTTTTTTTTCTTGTGCCATTATGAAAACAAAAGTTGGTTCAGAGCCACTCCGCAATTTTAGATGCAGGTTTTTGATGACAGCTTGTGCATGCCTTTCACATCAGGGGCTAAAACAGGGCTTGGCCCTAAGGCTGCTGTAGTCAGTAAAAGGCTTTTTATTAACTCTCCTATGTTCTGCATCAGGCCCTAAGAGGTAAAAAATGGAGGACGTTGAGTTAAGTCAGTATGGTGAGCTTTGATACCATCGCTAACACCTCCTGTAATAACTCCTGGAATGYCTTAATGAGAGGAAAAGACGAGAGAGCATGTGTCTCCCAAAAGCATAAATCTCCTCTATTATTTGTAATTTCTTCTTGAGACAGGGGCTCTAGGAGTGCACTGCTTGGCGTGAAGGGGGAAAAAACTCTTGATCCTGAGAAAATAGGCTTTGTTGTGCTTATTTTTGTTGTCTTAACAGGTTCTTGGTTCAATCGAGGCTTCTTAGTTAAAAGAGTCTTAGTCATAGTCTTCCTAAAAGGAAAGAAAGGGGGTGAAATAGTCTAGGGAAGATGCGGACTTGCTGGGAGAAATTTCTCTAGGTTGATGTTTTTTAACTAGATCTGAAKATGATTGCAGCCTGGTTTTCTTGGACTCAAACCGTATACTTTACAGTCTACCCAGCTCATGTATTGCAGATTTCTGTTCTTCCAGGGCCAAAGGGATGGGCTCAAAGCATACAACTTACAATTTTCATAGCAGCTCTAATCCACTTGAGTAACGGTGTACTAGAACGGTCCTGCTGATAAAGAGAAATGGTCACTAGGAGCAGGATAGGTGGTCAAATGCAGTAACACTAAACATCAGGTTTGGAATTATCAAAGTAATCAAAATTTTACTTTTTTTTTCCCCCCTCTCCTCTTCCTCTACAGTTTTCCAAAGTTTCACCTCTCCAGACCCCACTCCTTTCCTCCACCACTAGCACGGACATCCCCAGCAAATGTCATTCCAGGATCTGACCTCTTTCAATGAAACATTGCGAAATCAAATATGGGACCTCAGAGATTTGGTCACCAACCTCAGCATGAGAAACTATGAGCTGAAAGAAGAAATCAAAGATGTGCAAATTCTGAACCATGGCTTGCAAGCCAAGATGGGCTGTTACAAGACATTGGTGGAAGAGTTGCAGAAGGAAAGGAAGAACATCAAAGACACAGTGCAACAAAGGGAAGAAAGGCTCCGACCACTAGAACACAAAAACAGAACCCTGAAGAGTGCCAATAAACAACTAATCTTGCAAATCAGTGGTATGGCTGACCAGCTGGCTGCATGTGAAGACTATCGAACTGTAATAAACATGCTAGGAAACAGAAGCGAAGCTCAAAAAAATCGAAAATTTTGCTCAGTGGCTCGAGGACAAATTGGGACGTGTCCAGCAGCAATACGAGAAGGAAAAGCAACAGACGTCCCAGTTACAGGAGGCATTCAGAGAGCTCGCCCAGATATGCGAGAGTCAGGGGAAGGATATAATGCAGCTGAAAGGGGAGCTGGAAGCAGYGGAGAAGCAAGCAGCTCTCCAGAGACGCGACCGTGAGTGCTGGCTCCCCATTGGGTTAATTGCAGTAGGATGGAGACAGGATCGAGATGATGAAAACTCCTCAGAGCCAGCTGTGATGATAAAACTGCACTGGCTCAAGGACCTCAAGAAGATTTTAGCTCCCTTCATAGCTTGTGTTGCACTTGTGTGTTGTGCACCATTTTGTCAAGGATTATTTCACTGCTGGCATTTTTCTGCTCTTAGTTAGTGAACAGGACAKCTACACGGTTGTGGAGCTCCTATCTCAGTATCTTGTCCTTTAGCTTAAAACGTAATGGTCTCTTGCCAAATTACATTTGCTGTAGTCCCCTGTTTGGGGACTTTTGTTTGTAGTTTAAGAGTTCAGCTTGGTTCTATGATGTCATACGTTTCCTATATAGACACTTATTTGAAATGTGTAATTTAGATAAAGCAATCAAAATAGATTGTCAAGTACTTGTCCTTTCAGTTACTTGTTCACTGAATTGCTCRAAGAATTTTTGTAGACATCAGAGAGATGATTCTTTCAGTTAAAGTCTTATTTTACTTTACTTTTTTGTACTTCACCCACCTATTCCCAAAATGAAGGCTGTGTGCTGTGCTTCTTCAGATCTCTTACAGCACAGTGCAGAATTCTGTTTGATCCAGCTGCAGCTTTTTCTTCAGGGACAGGTGCTATAGAGTGGAGAAAGAAGATATGCTGGATTCACTGATGAGGGAACAAAGATATTTGATAGGTTAAATGGCTTTGTTGAGGTCAGACAGGGAAGAGTTGGCAAAGACAAATATTGGGTCAACCTAGAGACTTCATGCAGAGTTGCTCTGCTCTCCAGAAAGAAGACAGGTATGGAGTAAAATGAGCCAGTATCTATCTCCAGAGCTTAATTAAAGTGCAGCTGAAGGTGTGTGCCACATGCAATATCCTATTCAGGCTGCGAAGAGCACATGCATCTGTGGGGAGTGGCCATGGCCAAGGTACTATTTTTATTCCAAGAGGATGAACCCCATCCCATTGGGGTTCCTCAAAGCAAAGGAGGGAAAGATGAGCTGTACAGTGTGAACAAAAACCCAGCTATTTAATTTTTTCCAAAGATATATTTTTGGACATCCTAGAGCTCTTCAGATGCCCAGATCTGCTACCCAATTTGCATTTCTTTGGTCTGGCTGGCTGGGTCAATGYAGGAGCAGGTTTTGTACCACATGTTGTTGAGGTGTTGAGCTGTGGGTTGGAATAAGAGCCAARGTGCATCAAAATATACAGCTCATCATTTCCAAAGCAAAATGGCCATAAGCCACCTAAACAGAGTTCGGCTGCTAAAGGGGCAAACACAACTATGACATTTTAAAAACAGTGCAGACACTTGAGAAATATTGGTTAAAAATATATGTAAATCTTTTCTTGTAATTGTCATTAAGGGTAAAGACAAAGGGAAAACAGAATTTTTGCTGTTGCTTTTGGTTACACTTCATGTTAAAGGTACATTTTTAATGGATAAATAAAATACCAAGAAGAGGTTAGACAAGACAGATTTAAGTAGTGCAACTTCAGAGACGGCTAAAGGTGCATCAGGAGAAGGGATTTTAAAATGCTGCACCGGAGTGCAAGACTAAAGGTAGTTATGTACTTATACCAGCCCATGACCAGGCTTCAGTGACTGTCCCCCACCTTTAGGTAGGCAACTGATGAATCTATATTATCACCCTATCTGGCATTCACTCCTTTTATATTCAGTGAAGAAAGAAAATGCCACCAGAAGGTGATGCAGATCTCTTTATTAACCGTCGGGTTTTAACACTGTATACCTCTATAAAGTAGTTTAAGTCAGGTGGGGATACTTTTATCCTCAGCCCCCATTTCTGCTTCTTACCTGAGTCCTTGGACAAGTCACTATGGCCTTTAACTATTCCTTAGGCAAATTCTTCAGGGCACCCAACAGCTTTGCAGAGCTGGGYCTTCATGTATCTCTTGTGATTCCAATGCCCCCTCTGACTGGGGTATTTTCCTACCCCACAAGAGTATTAAAAGGAGAAAAGCATATTTCAACAGTGAGAGCCACACGTGTTGAGCTAGGCAGACCTACTTTATTACTGAGGCAACCACAGTTTAGCTCTTATATACCTTCATTGTACTTTATCACAAGGAATCACCTCCGCTTTGCTCCACGTTCTGGATTTTCCCCTCCCCTTCAGCCTTTGCATCCAGCTCTTGCCGCTCCTTTGAGCGTCCCTACCCCGCACGGAGGACGGAGCTGCCCGAGCAGCTTACGTGGGTAGAATAGCCTCCTCGCGCGGCTGCGGCTCCTCCATGCAGAGCAGCCCCCGTCTCCTGCTGCCGGTGGGGCTTGTGGCACACAGAGGCTTTCAGTCTCCCGTCGGTGTCTCGGCAGCTCATTGAAAACAGGCTCTGCCACCAAAGCGGTGAGCACAAAGGCTGCTGGCCTCAACCCAGGCATGCCTCTGAATCCCCTTTCTGCAGAGATTAATGGGAACCGAAAAGGGAGACCCCGCGCAGACTGTCAATGACCAGCGTTTTGCCAAGCCCGGGCTGGATGGGGGCCCGGCCAACCTTCCCACGCAGAGCGGTGGGGTACCCTTGGCTGGCTCGGTGGGACAAGTACCACCTTCCTCAGAGATGTTACGCGTGGTAACCCCTGCCCACTTGTGCGGTGCAGTCCTTGGGGAGAACCCCAACTCCAACCACCCCTTCTGCAGCTAGTGGTGTTTKGGGGAAAGCTGCTCGCGTCCAGGTTGCTCAGGTGCAGATTTCCAACTCTGGGGCTGGGTGAGTGTTGGTGTCTCAGTCTGGTGTCACCACAACTGGCTGATGCAAAATGAACTTGATGTACTTTATATCTCGATGTCTCTGCAAAGGTGTGGTGGGGCAACTCTTGCTCCAAGCCCAGTATCTGCTTGAGCGAGGTATCATCTCCTTCATGTCATCTTCTATCATCTATGCTCTAGCTCATGTGGATTCATTTTTGGGTCACCTTTCAGCAATACTTTTGCTTCATGCATTAACCGACTGCTCTGTAACAAAGCACCAAGTCCCTCACCCTCCCTTCAGGGGAAGCTCCCTCTTTTCTGTTTMATTTTTCAGGTATAGTCTTAAGAATTTGATCACTTCCTAGACTGCTGAGATTGTTAAATCAGCATTTTTCATTCTTGTTAATCAAAGACACATGTAACCCACGTTACATGGCGGGGGGGGACACAATACCTAGAGACCATCAAAGCTTCCAGAGGATCTAGGCTCCCAGTGTAACTAACTCTTTGCCTTTCAAGTAAATAAGTATTTAGTTCAACTTGAAATGTTTAGGACTTTTAGGTCACTGAGTTTTGTCTGCTGTTTGCATGCCTAGCAATATCTTTTTTTTTTCTCTATTTTGCAACAGTTCCAGTCTACCCTCTGATATTTTACGGCCACAGAATGAAAAACAGTATATAGACCATAAAATATCAGCTGCTGCTTGCTACTGAGTCCCAGGACTTAGGAATCCTCTCCTTGCATTCAGGCACGAGCTCTCTCAGGTGAGCTATCACACCACATGGGAGATGAAGCAGTTGAGAACCAACACRTGAAGCCCAACAACTGGACAACCCCTGTTGTGTCTATACACACAGCCCAGCGCTTGCACCCATGAAGAGCTGCAGTGWGTGTATGAGTCCTAAAAGCAGGATTCAATCTTTATCACTACAAACTGGTAAACATCTTATTCCACATGAAGTGGGAATTTGAAGCCAGGTACTGGGTCTGAATGACCCTGCTGGTCCTACTATTGTTTGCATTTAATAGGAAATAAATCTGGTCACATCAACCYAGCAATAAATCTGACACTTCCCCCCTCTCCTTCCTTCTTATAGGGATATTTAAAGCTAGAGAGACAGCCACTGAAACTGCTATTATCTCTGCCCACCAGTTCCCAGCTGGCTATTGTGACCCTTAATCTGAGTTAATCAGCACTACCTCATCCTTTCAGATGGGACTTGCATCCCTGCGCACGGCTCTCCTGCCCTACGATGCTATCATCTCCTGCCCTACCATGCTATCATCTCCTGCCAGCTGGACAGCTAAATGCAAAGACAGCTTCAACATCTCCAGGGGCTGGAGCATAGTGATGCCCTGGCACATTCATGCTGGGGAGGTGTTTTTTCAGCTCTGTGCGTTAAAAACARCAATTACCATATGAGCAAATAAGCTGGATTCATTACAGACAGCACATGCATCAGGCCTGAAGTGGTTGGGCAAGAAGGAACAGGAGTAGGCAAAACAGCCCAGGCCAGGGGCATGTCATGGAGCAAGTGAGATATCTCTGCAGGCCAAGCCTGTATGTGACAAGACAAAACTAAGGAGGGTTTGGGTGTAAGAGAGCATGGGAAGTGAGAGGATGAAATAGTTTCTACAACCAGTGTCACAGGTAGATGGCAAGTCAATGGCAGCCTTAAAGGTAGTCATCTCTGTCTAGGTCTGTGGAAGTCAGTGGTGGGCTTAGCCCAACCTCAGTCCATGGCAAAACAGAGGGGAGCTGTTGTCTTCTCCAATGAGTAAGCCTTGAGTAAGCCTCCCATGAGCAAGCTTTGCCTGAATGTAGCTATCTCGGCCTTGCATTATGTAGAGAGCATTAGGTGGTGAAAAATGTTCCCTGAGGTGCCCACTGTGAAGCACTGATGGCTCTCACCTCCTGCCAAAGCACAGACTAGCGACCTCTTCGTGATGCCACGGTAAACCAGAGCTGGAGGCAGATGATTTCCCTCCATGCAACAACAGGCTCAAACTTTCTTTGAGACAAGTGCTATAATTACTCCTCCATTTATCACAGTTCCTGAGACTGTGATAATTTGGGTAGAACTAAAACATATCTTTCAAAAATGCATCTAGTCTTGACTTAAAGGACTTGCAGGGTAGGAGAGAAGCTTCCTCCTAAAGGAAGACTTTTCCACCTAAAGGTTAGATAGTTACTTCAAAGTAGTCATCAAGGTCTCTCTCAAGTCCACCAAGAGTGAGAGGCAGCTCAAGTGGGCTACTCATCTTGCTCCAAGAGACCCATCTAAGGCAAAGGGCTTGACTCACTCTTTAGAGGGACCCCTTTTCCCTGGTGACTTTGGAGAAGGCTCCAGTTTCTATCTTTGAGGAGTACAACTGACTTTCTGATGGGTGAAAACTGAAGCTTATGAACCTCAACTCAGGTATATAAACCCTCATTTAGATTTACATGACTTGATCTTCCCACAATTCGGTTTTGCTTGCTGGGGAGCTGAAGGACCCAGCAGTGTCTGTGAAAGTACCTGTATGACACTCAGGTCATCAAGACTTGGTATTAAAAGTGCCTGTGCCTTCTTTCTGCTAAATATCACAGACTGAGCACCCTGTAATCCTTATCCCACTCCTGAATAATTTTGATGGCTCTACTCTGCTCCTCAGGATTTTCACATGCTCCGCCAAGTGGATCTGCTCCCACCGTCCCTTCTCCACTGCAATAACAGCAGCGACCCAGCGCAGCCCTCTGTGTCATCCCTCTGCTCACACATCCCAGAATCCCATCTCTGCTAAGTGTCACACTGGAAACTATTTCATCTGATTCTCCACTCTACCCACCACATTCCTCCCTGAACGCTGTCCACAGGATCCTTCTCTAGCTCTGGGTCGCATTTGTTTCTTGCCCGGTTGCATCACATCTCATTTGCCTTCATGAAAAAGGCATATTTTTTTTTAACGAGGTAGCAAAAGCTACCAAGCAGTCCAGCTTGCTTTCCGCAGCAGCCCTGTCTTCCAGGTTATTTATAGTTCTCCTAGTCTGTGTGTCATGGACAAATGTTATCAGTCCCTGGAGGTCTTGCTGTCTACACCATCCACGTGATTTGTTCACAAAAAGCTTTTCCTTCCCTCTGGCTCCCATCCAAAATACAAACATACCCAAAATAACACAACTGCTGAGACAGGCAGCAGGAAAACCAAAAGGATGGGGGGGAGGAAGGGATGGTTTAAGTACTACTTGGAAGTGATTGACAATCACTATTTTGGAGTGCAAAAAAAGTCATTTATTTTGTTTTTAAAAGCTTAAATACATAAAGCTGAAACTACTGCACATGCTTTGCAGATGATCACTACTTTCTTCTACATCTTTTGCTACACAAAGSTCCCACAGCAAGCCTGTGTATTACTGTAAACACAGCAAGGAGGTGCTTTACATGTGGTCTGAGAAAAGTCTTCTCAGAAACTGAAGCAGAATGTAGTGGCAGCCAGTTTCATGGTTTGTGTTCTTCTGCCACACCAAAGAAGAGCAAGAACCAGCCAAAATAAATACTTTTTCATTTTCTCTGGAAATACTCTTTCCCACATGCCAAAATATGAGTAAAAGTTTCCCCATCCTTCAGCTGAGTTTGAATGATCYAGGCACCTTCTTTACACTGACTTGGCCATGACCCCCTATAATAGTTAAAGATATCATTCCCTGCAGACAAAAARTAATACCTTGAACTTCCTACTTGTTCAGACTGAGGATTCAGGTATCCCAGACAGAAGCTGGGACACCTCAAGGATGGTGCTCCCAAAGCTCCTCTGATGCTCCATCAACAAYGTACTTTTGGAATGCCATGAAGCAATATGCACAAATGAAATTCCTGCAGCAAAAGCTCTTAGGAGTCAAGGTGAATATTTATTTCTAAAAAAAAAAAAAACAAGTTAAATTCCTTCCCTAACCCTCCCCTGCGTGCCCACAGCCCTTAAAAATACAAACACATTTCAGTGGTACAACGAATATYAGGACCCAGAATGAGGCAAATGTTTTAGTATCTATGCCACAACTTCCACCACCRTGTCACACCTATTGCACACACCACACATGTCAAAAGCACATGGGAAAGCTGAAGAGAATACCTTCTACTCTTTTGAGTGTGCTTACTTCTACAGGAATAAGGTATGAAGTACAGCAAGAGACTCCCAGGAGGCATCAGGAAAATCAGGAAAGACAGTGGAAAGAGAAGTTGTAAGTGCAAGTGGAAAACTCTTCCTTTTTCCTATCAAGGCTATTGCTATGTCCAAATATATTACTATACTCTTTTCAAGAACAAGAGCACAAAGATCTGCCAGCAGCCCAGCAAGATACATCTGTGTTGACAGCCCTATTCTATATACCTCAGGCAAGGCAGAAATTTGGCATGAGGACCATCCCTTTTATAAGGCCTGATTCCTCGCAATGCTCACCATCCCCAGCTGAGCAGGTTTTGCTCAGTGCATGCCCTTGAAAGCTCTGGGTGTGCTTATTCTCTTGAAACACCAGCAGKGGTTTCCAAAGTGCAGACCAAGAGGAGAGACATGTTAATGGGACAGTCCGTGGAGAATTAAGAACCTCCTTGGCCTTATGAATCATGGGCCAAGGTGGAGATGCCGGGTCCCAAGCCACACACYTCGAAGGGGCACCCATACCAAAACGGTGAATTGGTTAAGGCAGAGGGGAACGGGAAGAGAGGCAAAACTGGGGAGGAGAGATGGACTGTGATTTGTGGTCCTCAGGAAATCAAGCTATAGGAGGATAAAGGTCTCTCTGGCCCTGAAGGCTATCACAGCATGGGTTATGCTTTCTTTTGTGCCAATTTAACTAACTGAAGGAAAGGTGCCAGTTTCTCCTGAAATCTCTGATCCCGTTAAAGACCCAACTGTGGATGCAATTTGATTGCAAATAAAGTTGCCTTTCACCAGCATGAATTTCCTTTTCTTTCCTCAAGGTAATAACCTATACCAGCATTGAATCTCCTTTATATTGCTCAAAGGACACATTGTGCTGCTCATGATCTGATAAAAGGGCTAGCCCACATGCACAGGCCTTAAGGAGAATTGGAGGCTAAGAACGTCCAAATAGGGCACCTTGATGAATAAAATGGCTGTGATAGCCCTGAGACTTTCCAGATGCGACTAYGAGGAGCATTAGGTACATTTCGTGCAATGGAACACCCTGCTTGTCGCTTGGGCAATGGAAGAGCACACATTTCCTAAAAAGAAGAGTTGATCAGCGTGCCCCGGTAACAGCCAATTTTGGTTCTTCAGCAGGGACTTCTTTTTGCCACATTTTCCAGGTAAGCCTGCYATCATCACGAAGAAGAGGTGAACTTCTCAGAGTTGACAGAAAACAGAAGTACTAAAGAAGACCACATAAAAAACAGCTATATGGTGGAAGCAGGCAAAAMCGGGAGGTTTAAGAGAATTAAAAGGCCCTGGAAAGGGGAGCGTCTGGGCCAGTTGTTTCCTCTACTTCAGGAAGAAGTCATCATTGGAGTGAGAAAAGGAAGGTGCAGAGAAAACAGCAGCCAGCCAGCAGCCTGCTGTAGAGGGGTGCACCATGCAATGTACAAGTAATGGGAGTTTTTAAGAGACCCCACTCTACATTTGGCAGCAACTAAGTCCCTAATTGAACAACATGAACATTTACATGGAGCCATCAGAAATTACYAGTTCCAGTCATGGACTAAAGACACGGACATGAAAAGCTATGGCTATTCTACCGAATCAAATRTGCTCAGGATCATTTCTAGACCTGAGACCAACCGGCTTGGAGCAATGCAGTCTGTGTAATTGCCCTCCARATGAGCTGCACATTCAGGCTCCCAGGGACTCTGTATCAACTGTGTTAAATATTGAGTTTATTTTAACACTTGCTAGCATACTCCAGAGCCAAAACGAGCCAGATATGATTCTGTGGCTACCATGCTTCAGGTCTTCATGCTTAATTCCTACACGTTAATATTCCCCTACCTCTGCTCTCCGAAGAAGGAACTCTTGGCTACACGATCCACTTGTCCTCTCAATGACAAAGACATGGTGAGACAGCAGTCCAACCACAAAACATGTAYGAAAAGACACAGCACTCTGTGCTTTAGGGGAATAGACCCTCATACAGCATGTGCAGAATGGCGTCAGAGCTTGGGCTATTTAATCAGGCTTTTGGGGATTTAGTGGAGATATTTTCTTGGGATATTTGAAGTCACAATCTCAGCTCTCCATTGTAATGGGACTAGCTGTTCATGGACATTAATGGCCATTTAGGTCACCACCGTGGTTTGACACAGGGTTCTACAGAGCTAAATGCACAAATATCTGAYAGCCTTAGCTAAAGTATTGGATCCTGTAACTGTAATTGTTACTGCAACGGTCTCGGGCAACAGAAAGCAGCAAATAAATGTCCTTGCAGGACAGCAAGCCTCTGTTGCCAACATAACAGAAAAACTGTCATCTACAGGCAGGAAAACCTAAGTAAAGGTCAAATTCGGTAGTTCCAGGGGCTGCAGGGATACTTAAATCCTACTACGGCAAGGTCTGCAATGCAGCTTCACACAGCCCAGCACCCTTTCACCCTCTGACCTAGATCAGCATCAAAGCCACTGGCATCGTGAGGCCAGGAAAAACAAAAYAGAGGCTGCTCAGGGGCTGGCTGGAGCACATCTTCTTCAGTGGCTTGTATTGCCCTTCCCCGCACAAAGGCGAGATGTCTGTCCASATGCTGGGTGGGCACTGTCTCAAGGGGAGGCTCTGGGTGGGAGGTGGGCTCAGCTGGAGCCCCGYGGTCATCTGTTCATGCGCTGCAGGATGGTCACGCAGCCGTGATAACTGGTGCAGCGCTGCAGCGGGGGCTGCTGCTCCACGGTCCCCGTTACCGGGTCGAAAGTGAATGCTTTGTCCGTGCCTTCTCCATTCTCGTCTCGGCCACCCAGGATGTAAATCTTCCCTCCACACACCGTCAGGCCACAACTCTCCTGGAAAGCAGAAGGAAAGCCCAAGAGCTGAGGAGCAAGCCTCCAGCTTTAGGCAACAGGGCTGAGCAGGGGGGTGAGTCATTGCAACTGGCTCAACTCTCACCTGCCCAGCAGAAGGGAGTGAAAGTAGGTAAGATAAGTGATGTCTGGCTCTTGGGGTGCTGCAATCTTACTGTTCCAGTAAGAGTTTAGGCACTTGAAAYGCCTCAAGCCAGTGATGGGACCGTTGATGTTTCTGGCAGTCTCCCAGACTCACAGGCACACCAAGAGACCAGAGACCCAGCCAGCACCTCCCTGTGAAAGCCACTTATAAGCGTGCACTGACATGGGCATTTTAATTCAGATCGGGATGAGATGTGTCCCATCATTCCTCTCCACTGTGCCACGGCTCGCATTGCAGCATGGCTTTGGAGTGCAAAACCGTGATGACACTAAACCAAGAKAGACAATCACCACCAGTCCGTGTTCAGTCCATAGACCAGACTAGAGCCAGTATAACCCTCACCCTGAAACACATAGTGTGGAGAACAACTCAACACCAATGGTTTCACTCTACAGATCCACTCCTCTGGCATTAATAGCTAGTGTAGACCCAGYCTCAGCAAGAAAACTTGGGTTTGCTGTGGGAGAGACATCCTCTAAGCAGTATGGACACTGATGGTGAGTACATATGTTTGAGCTGCTCTGCAGAGGTCATGTTCGCATGCTCAGAGCCAAACCCACAATGTATTTTCCTTGCCTTCAATCTCAGCAAAGCACAGATGGCTCCGATTCTAGAGAGAGAGGGAAGGCTCAGAGCTTCTTCCCTAAACCTGTTCCTTACCAGAGGCCCAGGGAGGGTGGCCACTTCTCGCCAGCTGTCTTTCCTTGGATCATAGCTGAAGATTTTACTGAGGAGTCCACCTACAACRTAGATTATGTTGTCCAAGCAGACGGCACTGATGCACCTCTGGTAAAAAGGGGTGGGAGACAAGAGAGTCCACTTGTTGTCCTCTGGATTGTAACACTGGACCTGGGAGGAGAAACGCAGCTATGGGARCATGAATTTACYCCATCTCCCTGTTTGGATGAAGCCRCTATTCACTAGGAATAAAAGCACATGTGGACAGAACATGGATGGGAGCTTCAACACCCCGAGACCAGTGCAGTGAGCAAAGGGATGAGGGGTTCTAGCATTCCCTCTTGCATTCAAGTCTCCCAGACAAACTACAAACCCCCAGGGTGGCTGTCCTTGACCAAGACAGTGCATGGTTAAGTGTTCAGAAATGGAGCTGAGAAGGACTGATGGCTCTTCCTGCAGCTCAGGRCACCAGAAGCATCATGTCTGGCTTGCAGAGGTCTCCTCCAGGCAGTTACTACTGTTGCTACTTCTCTGAAGTGGATGCCCACAGGTTTGTTCCTGTGGTGCCTCAGGGTTGACCAGGCTTCAGAGCAGAACAGGCTCTACTGAAACCATGCCTAATATACTGTCAACTCCTGACACCTTCCTTCTCTGGTCCTTAAGTCTCACTGGCTTCCATTTAAATGTATGACTTATCTTCTTATAAGGGAGCCTTCAYTAGTCTTCAAGAAAAAGGCACCCTTATAGCTTAAGGACAACCCCATTTCACACCAYGTTCCCTGGCAAACCTTTTTTAGGTCTCTGTCCATTCTTGATGTCCCAGCAATACCTTGTCGGTGTTAGCGGTGTCATCCACAGCACCACCCAGCACATAGAGCTTGTTCAGGCAGGAGACCACAGCAGCCGAGCTCACGGCTTGAGGCAGCGGGGCCAAGGTCGACCAGCTGTTGGAGAAGGTGTCATAGCACTCCACACTGGAGAGGCGGTAAAAACCATCAAAGCCTCCCACCGCGTAGATCTGCCACAAAAGGAGCAAAGCAAGYCAATTAGAAACTCCCAGGCTCACCTAATGGGCTATGCTGTCACGGCATACATGAGGGGAGGCTAGGACTTGGCCAGAAAGACASACATCAAGCCACGGTAAAACCTTGGGGTTGGACTAGACGAACTTTAAAGGTCCCTTCCAACCCAAACYAKTCTATGATYCTAYGRAACACCCCACACTRTATAGCTTTCACCCAAAGACTTAACACAGCTATCTGCAGAAGTCTTGCACCATTCCATGGTAGATCTTATTGCTACAGCTTCATTTGTGGCTACTTCAGGTGACAACACACACCCAACTGAAACAATGACATCTTGGTTATGTCCTAGTTGTTCTCCCATCAAAACCATCACTAAATGACCCAGAAGACAAACATACATTGACAGTTTCTCATTGTACTGGGCAGCAGGAGAAGTGGGGAACAGTGCTCCACGTGGCTTCTTCCAAAATTCGGGCCATTGCTTACCTTGCCCTGAAGTGTTGCCATTTTGTGCCTCCATCGGCCTTTCTGCAGACAAGCAACCTTGATCCAGACGTTCAGCTGGGAGCTCAGCACCCAAACATCGTTGCTGCTGATGTGTCCTCCTGAAAAACAGAGGGATGGAGGGCTGGTGCGATCCCAAGGACAGCCCCATCACCTCACTACACCACGGTATTGCACAGTTCCTCCATGCAATGGAACAACTTAGGCCAGAATACAGTTWTTAGGTTATGGCCATGTAAACTCAGCTTCCCAAGGGAGATACCATCTGGACTTCAAGGCACTTGTTATACTGCTCCATCCCTTATATAGAAACTTATATTTTATGGGAGGGACAGGCAGGAGACACTGGTGTTTTAGGAAACCCTGTCTGACAGCACATACCAAGCTCATTCCACAGCTGAACACTTTCATCAGATGCCCMACAGAAGGGAAAGGTTTTTTAATACTGCCAGCCTCCCGCTCAAAGAGGAAATTGTTCCTTGGCACAGCAAAATCCAAACCACCTAAGGATAAACTTCACCAGGAAGTGACTTTGCTCCAAAGCTGGGATGGAYGTGAATGAGTCCTAGTGAATAGACCTAAGGTGTGGCTGTCCAAGCAGAGGTCATGCTGTTCTTTGCAACCGGGAAGGGACCATCTGGTCCAGGGTATCTCACCTGATATGTACACATCGTTCTTCAGTGTGCAGGCAGCAAACTCTGACTTGGTGTAGCCAGGCACGCTGGAGAGGGCTGTCCACTGCCTGCTCTTTGGGTGGTAGAGGTCCGTGAAGGGCAGCTTCAGAAGGCCTTTCTTATCACAGCCCCCAATGACGATGATGACTTCTGCCAGCTCCATGAACCTAGACCATGAAAGGCATGGGTGAGTCCCCGGGCCAAGCTACTGCTTTCCATCATCCCTCCCATCCTATCKAGGACATTGGCAGCACAGTCCAATGGATAGAGCAGGGTCCTCTCTTGCATCAGCTACTGATTTTCTGGGCAAATCATTTCACCTCTGCACCTTCCCTTTTGTCTGCACATTCAAATCAAAGGCACCTCCCAGATATTGGCTGGGAAGGGGTCCAAACCGCACAGGGAAAGAAAAGGGGAATGACCTTTAAAAGTCCTTCGTGAGATCGCCTCCTGCCACTCACCCTCCCCCTTCCAGCACAATCAAGCCTAATCCTCAAGGCACAGCCACGAGCGCGGAAAGCTGTTCCTGGCAGCCCGCCTGCAACGAGCTCTCTGCCTGGAGAGAGAAGTGTTTCCAGGAAAGGTCTCTCTCTCCAGCCCTAATAGCAGTCAGCAGACGAGACAGACAGCAGGGGAAGGAAAATCCTGCCAGCTAGTAGGTGGCAAGAGAGGAACGGCTCTGCAGGAGGGGAGGGGAGAGGRAGGAGGAGGGTGAAMGGGGATTTGAAAGACTTGGTCCAATCCCCAGCTCTGCCGTGGTTTGTGCAGGCTGAGACAATTCACTTAAGACCAAAGCTCTAAAAGGAGGGAGGTAAAATGTGGATGCTGGGGGGTGGGATTTATCCCCAGTGAATTTTAGCTGYTTGCATCCTTGAGGAGGTCACCTTRGACCCTGTTGTTGAGCAGTTCTGTATATAATAGCCTGTTGTKGTATTCAGCACAGAGATGATGTGTCAGACCATCTCTTCCACCTGACAAAAACATGCCCTAAATGCCAGGCTAGGACTTCTGAGATGCGTTGCGGCAACCTCTGTCCTTCTATCCAGGATGCTCCACCGAGTGGCAAAAAAACCTGCACTCCTTGGGTTGAAGAGCAGGAGAGCACAAGAACCTGGCCCTGCAGCCCCATGGTCATGGGTGTCCTCTGGAAAAGCATGGGGAGACTTGCAAACCAACTCAGTTTGATATGGTAACCCACCCCAGAGCAGAGGTGTCCATCAGCACTCTTAACCAAGCACACCCCAAGGCACCCGTGGCACCATGAAGAAACAGCAGAGACTTAAAACGTGGTTGGTCAAATCCAAACTTCACAGCCACAAAAAGGTGCAGATTTCTACACACATCCAACCTTAGAAATCACTTTTTCTTTGCCTCCTCCACTTTACACTGGCAGCTGCCTGGGCCAGCTTCATCTTCTTGCTGTTCATCARTAAATCAATGGAAAGAAAAAAAGAATAAAATAATAATTTGGGGATGCCTAGGTAGCCACCTGGACAGTAACTGCTTTTTTTCCCTGGACATTAATTCCTGCAGCAATGCCTTTAAGATAGGCACCATGCTGACCGTCAGGAGGACTGAGACTGGTCCAAGCCCTCCTCCTAACAGACAGCCTGGAGAAGGTGGGAGAGAGACCAAAAGAGGTGAAACGAGAGCAGACCAGTGGCAGAGCTGGGAATGGAAAATGGGTCTCAACCCAGTGCTCTACCCATTGGTGAAAGCAGATAGAAATAAAGAGCTACAAACACCCCTTCCTGCCCATAGTCTGGACACATATCTGGATGGCATCATTGCACACCCAGAGCAGTGTGACTAGAGCACTTCTTGCCAACAAAAAAAAAAATAGCGTCACATGCATTAGTATAAATTTCACAGGAATCCTTTAAGCCAGGCGAACATCTCCAATGCCTTCATTTTGGAAACAGGGAGGCCAAAAGAGAAGCAATCGGRGGGGGGGGGGGGGGGGGRAAGATAAAACAACCCAAGTACCCCCCTCAAACTTTAAGATCCATCAACTTAGGCCATGCTGGTCTAGGGAAGAAGACGTTGTGTTTTACCTTCTGGGCCTTGATCTCAAAGAGCTGACCTCGTTCCCGAGGATGTAGTACTTGCGGGCCTCGTGCAATAGAGGAATGCACTCCTTTGAGTCCTGGATGAGTCCATCCATTTCCACCTTCTCCAGGAAGAAGGTGGGGTCGAGCAGGGGCAGACGCACATGCTCAAGAAGGTCCTTCAGGGCTCCCTTCCTGGCAGGTATGTCATGCCGTACCCAGCGCATGACTGCTTCAAAGACCACTTCCTCCTTGGGGACCACCAGCTGCTCATCAGACAGATATTCAACCAGCTCCTTCACACCCATCTCCAGGAACTCTTCATGACACGACACCTCCACAAAACACTCCAGCATGAACCTCTTGCTCTTTTCTGTCAGGGACGCGATGGAGAATGAATCAGCAAACTTCATGATGCCCAAACAATTGCATGGGTGAAGCTGGCCTTCAAGGAAGGTGACACATGCATCTCGGAGCTTGGAGATCTGCAGCAAGTCAGACAGTTCCAAGATGCCTTCAACATTGTCCTCCTGGATGATGATGTTCCCCCCATACATGTAGTCAAGAAGGAGAGACATGGTAGAAGCAGAAATCTTCTGGATATTAATGATATCCTGGTGGCCTTCCTTGAGATTGCCACCAAACATGGCCCGGAAATACGTGCTGTTGGCTGACAAAGTGGCACGGTGACAGGGGAATTCTTGTCCATCAATTAACAGCACCACGTCTGTGAAGATGCCGCTCTGCCGGTAGGAGTTTAACGTCTGGAGGATTTGCTCAGCATGGCAGGACCCACTGCAGAGCTTCATGTGCAGCTTTTCTTTGCTCGGGTCCCGCGTCACGTTTTCCAGGCTGCTTGTCCTGAAACTTGATTCTTCTTTCATCATTCGATGCATCCTGATTGGGAAGCAGTGAAGGAGACAAGAGAACAGTACACTATTAAAATACCTGACTGCAATGTCCAACACCATCGTGGTTTCTGCATCTTCCTCRGTACCATGAGGAAGTACAGATTCCAGCCAAAATATAGTCAGACTCTGCCCCTTCATCTGCCATCAWACATGGCTCCTCCTCAGCAACCAACATTCCCTCCAAACCTCAGCACAGTGAKGGGCACTAGGATATTTCCAATCCAACCCCATCCCAGGAGACAAACTTCTGCTTTCAGGAGATGTTTCTTCTAAGGCAGTTTGCCTTGCCCAACCTATGCTACACTAACACCTTGACACCCTTTCCTTCTGACATCTCGCAGCTCTTATGAACTGCGTTCRTCATCCTGCCAAATGCAAGCACTCCACGGTATAGCCCAGCGGGGAGCAATGCAGCATTTTGACTTTTTCTATCTACCATGTTTCCCCAGATGTCTGATTCCAGGAAAAAAAAGCAGAGGTAAGGATGTGAGACTGAGATTTGCCAAAGGTAGCTATGACATGACCCGCCCAAAAGCAGGGGAGATGTCTACACCTGACATAACTTTCTGCTAGATTTGTTCTCCAGCTGATTTTAAATCTTTCCTAAAGGACTTCATAAAGTGATTGCAATGAAGCACAGCAGACTTCTCGCATTCCAGCTCTAACAGTTCACGCTGACAGCGTGAGCAAGCAGGACCCGTCCTGAGCACCCATGTGCTCAGCCTGGAGGCTGCAAATAGCTGCACATCCAAAAGGTGATCCCTGCTCAAGTGGACGGGAGGCAGCCAGATCACCTGTAAAGAGTAATCCCTGGGGAGAAGGACCTCTGCCTGCAGAGGCAGGATCTGAAAAGCAGGGGAGCATCGTGGCACTGAAACAGTGACAAGAATCGACCATCTCTGACAACAGTGAGAGAATCAGAGACCCCAAACTCTCAACTTCTGCCTCCACCATCCTAGACCCACTAACAGATTGGCTCTGCTCCATTCCCTCCACTTCTCCCCAAAAGCCCGCCCTGACCCATCACTGTTGCACGGACCCAGATGCTGGGGGGAAGAGCGAGTACAGGATTGAACCTGGGTCTCCCGGTGCTTGCCCGACTGCTCTCACCAGCTGGACATTAAATAAAAGGGGCACAGCAATGTTTTTGAAAACACATTTAAAAAAACCCACATTTAAAACACATTTAAAACCTGTGTTTTAAAAGCATGGCAGAGTCAGCACCACTCTTTGAGTGGGGGTGCCAGTGAGGGCCATCAGCAGAGCACTCCTGATTACAGCTTCTACCACRGCCATGCAGGTTTTGGGTTGCTTTTCTGAGGCTCTGTAACAGCAAAGAGCCCGTTTGGGGGTRGCTCAGGCTCTGCTCTTAAGGGCCCCCTAAGTCAGGCTCTGGAGCATCTCACCACAAGCCTCTGGCAGGAGCACAAGTCCCCACTGGGGTGACAAGTTACCAGACATCAGTGGCTTTGTGGTGTCCACACATCCCGCTGCAGGAAGGCAGGTAGCACATCCCTTGAAGAGGATTACCTTGAATTTCTCATGAGTCAAAATCCCTGTCTTAGCTCTAGTCCTTCATCTCTTTTCCTACACCTGYGCCTCCTGGACAGCCATAGCTTCTGACCACAGACCCCAAAGGTGCTCAGATTCTCCCGTGCTCCGGAGGACACCTCCTGGCTGCACCCGCACCAGCGTAGCTGTGTGGAGGACAACCAGATCTGGTCCTGAGGATCCTCATCCCACCACCCCGAGAAAGTGTCACTGCATCCTTTGTGCCTCCAGAATCCCGCAGCAATGGGGAAAACACCTCTGCCAGTGCCACGGGGGAGCTGCAGAGAGCTAAAGAACAGTGAAGCAGCATGACAAGCCCTAACTAAATATCTGAGAAATCCTGTGGGAGTGGGTGAAGGCTCYACACACCCCAAACGCCACTGACGGGTGCTCAGGGCTGTGTGCAGGAGGGAACCGCTGTTAGTCGGTTCAAAGTAATTTAGAGAAGTTACAACAAAGGCAGCTCTCTAGAGGCACCTTTGCGAAGAGCACGGCAGACTCCACGTTTCGCCGACACACGCGGCTCCAGCAAAGACAAACACACCTATATCCCYACTTCCCTCCTGATCCGCACACGTTTCTGAGCCATCAGGGTCACGCACAGCTCTGCCTGGCTCAGTGATGGGAAGAAAAAGCTCAGGCTGACCTCCTTACAAAGAGACACTCCCTCCCTCCCCAATTAATCCAAATGCCTTCCCCCAGCTCACATCCCTCCTGTCTACCCGTGAGACAAACGATGCCAACGCCAAAGAAAGAGTGGGTTTGCCCCGTGGCTCTCACCCATGCACACTCCTTTCCAGGTCACCCTCTCCATCCAAGTACCACACAGCAGCAAATGCTGTATTTTTTTTTTGTCAAGCCTCCCCAGCTGCTAGTGCAAGAAGTCCAACGTTACCTGGCCCACASGTTGTGTCCTCCAGGTAGGACCTAGCGAAGACTCAACTTCCCTCTCGGAGAGCTCCCATCCACGTCGGGGCTCTGGACGGAGACAGGTCCCCACTCCAAAGCACGCTCAGCCCTTCTCCGGCAATGCTTGGGGAAGCACAAAAGCATCCCCTTTATCCTCACTGCCAGAGAGGTGGGGGAGAAATCTGCTTTTGTTTCTCCTGAATGACATGCCGGAGAGCTACAGGGCATTAGCCATGCAGCTGTCAATAACAGCCAGCCAGGGAGGAGCCAGGACCCAGGGAAAACCCATCTCAGCTCAGGGAAAATATATCACACCAGGGCAGCTTAAGAGCCATCTGGAGAGCAAATTGGGGTCCAGGTGGAGCGATTCATTTGATAGAGTCTCCGGCTCGCTGGAAACCACACTAAAGCCGATAAATAAAATACGGCTCTGTGAGCAAAAAGATGCCCAGAGGAGGAATGGACTGGGTCAGGGAGGAGCTGCAGTCGCCCTCATTAACGTGTGATAATTAGGTAGTTAGGTCCTTGAGGATGATGAGGACAGAAGGGGAGGTTTGCCCCGTGTGGCTTTCTGCACCCTCCCCTCCAACTTGATCCCAGTTGYTGGCTGAATTTTTAAATGCTCATAGCAGGGATCAAAGCAGCCCTGGGGAAGCTCCACGAAATAACCCTTGTGCTGAAGATGATCCAACTCCCCAATTTGATGCAGCCAGCCTTCCCTCCATCGCCCAGCATCGCTTTGAACAACTTGTATTATTTCACACTAGACAGAAGATAAATATTAATAATAGCCAGCCCCTGCACGTTGTCATCCTGAAATCGCCTTTCTGCGGGGCACCGCTGCCAGGTTTGCTGGCTGGCTCCTTTCTGCTCCTCTCCCATCCCTGGGATGCAGGGCAGAAGCTGGCATCCTGCTTGCTCCCAGCATTTGCATATGAATCCTTGGCAACCTGGAAGGGACTGTGTTTTCCCAGCCTGCGCAGTGGGCTGGGAGGGTTGGGGGATTTGCTCTTAGGACCTTCCACCCTGATAGAGTTGGCACTGCCAGGCTGCACTGACCAGGGGTGCAACCATGCCTGGGCACGGATGGAGCTAGAGATGACCGGGAATGGGTCAACAGGACAAATGGCACCACAGCACTGATCCTGCCCTGTGGGGCACAACAAAAAAAAGTCTCCGGAGTGTTGGAAACTCTTCAGCAAGGTTGCAAAGCTGTCATCTCCTTGCAGCTATAAAGCATGGGGCTACCAACTTGTTCAAAACCAAACCCCAGGTTTCAAGCAGTGTGTGCAGCCCCAGGGGCGGGGAGAACCAGCTACTAAGAGTTGTAAACACGCAAAGTTACCACGATGAGAAAGCTTTGCGGGGKGCAGCTGTCCCCGTGCCCAGCCGCCTATCGAGCAGATTTCTACRGCCACTGCCCTGCACTTGGCCCTGGATCTCCCCGTGCGATGCCGCTGTGCCCCAAAGCGGCTGTCACTGTGCAAGGGCTGTGCTACAACCCACGCGTGCGGTGTTTCTGCATGAAACAAAGGGCATTAAATACCCCATAGGTATTTATGGGGGACGTGGGGGTGTTTGCAAGGGGTGTCTGCTACTCAGCACTGGCGGAAGGACGCCGTATGCAGGGACAGGAGCTCGACCTCTCCTTTGCTCCCAGTGCCCTGGGTCTTCTCTCAGGGCAGATGCAGACACCAGAAGCAGTGATCTTACAGTGGAGCAGGACTCTAAAATCCCTTCTTCACATTAAAAATGCTCAGCCCCTGGCCCTTGGCCCACGGAAGCCATTAGGCACAAAGCCACAAGCATTAAAACGACGCAAAAGGGAAATACAAGTATATAGGACCAGGAACTCCAGGCGTCTGTTGGGGAAAGCTCTCTGTGAATGTAGGACCAAAGCTTCCTGACGGAGCGCAGAGTATGCACGTCAGGAGGAGAAAGGAATAGGAAGGAGAAGGGATGCAGCTAAGCTGAAGAGAAGACAAGGAAAAAAGAATGGAAAGGACCAGAGGAAAGGTAGAAAGTTTTGGATAAATTAGGTAGTGGAGGCCATAGTAAGAAATGGTCACTAGGATTCGATCACGCTGTGGTCTGTACCTCCCCACCACATGCCCAAGAGAAGGAGATGTGTCCTATCCAGGACAGCTGTCTATGCACTCCTGGCACCACCGTCCATGGCTCCACCTTGCCATGGGGAGAGTCAGGACACCTTCTTTTCACCCTCAGCCAGTTAGCAGAAGTGAAGGGCAGTCACCAGCCTCCGGGACAAGAGACTGAAGCAGGAGACCCAARTAGTGAGTAAGGGCAGAGAAGTAACTAGAACAGAAACATCTCTCCAGAAGGAAGAGAGGGAGAAAACTAAGAGGCTTAAGAGAGAAAAAAAACAACTTAGTTTCCTATTTCATGTATGGTCAATACTCACATTGAGCTTGAAACCTGGTCAGGAGCTTCAGCCAAGGAGAGGTTGCTTGCACCAAGAGTCCAGGAGAAGGGGAACCAGCCTTCAGCCTCATGCCGCTGCTGCTGCTCACATCATGGCTAGACTTTTTGCGCCGAGTTTGAACTTTGAAAGCTCCTAGCCACTGCATCATATTAAGGCTTTAGCAGAGATGTGAGAGATCCTTCTTACGGCAGATAACTGTGCAGGCCTAGGGCATGGTCACATCAGCATTGCCTCCCAGACCCCAGGACTACAACCCTACTGGCAAATTTAAAGGGCTGGAAAGGTTCTCAGATACCACAAAAACTATTCCAGCTGTACCACTAAGCTCTTACAAATCAGAGCAGTTTTAGAGAGGAAGAAAAAGAGTTAAATAGCACAATGTTGGCTGTCCCAAGCCAGTTGGGCTTAGAGCCAGCAACCAATCCTCAGCTCTTTTATTTGAGTAACAGACACAGCCTACATGACTCTCATTTCTCTCCTTTTAACTTTTCAATATCTTTCCCTAAGGTACAGCAAYGACAGCCCCCAGTTAGGGATTATTCAATACTGTAGATATCAGGAGCTCTACCCCTTCCCCTAGGGCAAGTTTATATTTAACACTCAAATGGCATTCCCAGAGCCAGTCAAATTCATGACACGGTACTGACTACCCATCACCAACCAGTGAGATAGTGTTGTATTTAATTTAATCCCTTTCAACTATCAGTTAAATGCAGCCATTCAGGAGCTGGAGAAAACAGCTGCTTAACAAAGAACAATCCCACGCAGACCCAGACGAGATCCCTTTCTCACCCAAAGCACCCTCTGTCTGCAGCTGGGAGCAGATCCTGGGGTAAAGAATAAAAAAAATAGAGCAAGCACCAAGCAAGCCTTTCCCTTAATACACACATTGAGCAAAGAACTGCTCAGGGACTTCCCAAGCTGGATCACGCATCTGGACTCCTGTGTTTAATAAGTGCTAATGGACGTATGAGCCATTTATTCTTCTTTGAACTTGCTTATGGTTTTTGGCCTTCATAGCACCCTGGGGCAATGACTTGCATAATGTGCGTTAAAAACAAATTGCTTCCCATTTGTTTGGTTTAAAACTGCTGCCTGATTGGTTCTACGGGTGCATCATTGGGCCCACATGGCCACAAAAAATGAAGTATTATTCTACAGTTACTGTTCAAGACTCAAGTCTGCACAGTCACCTCCTCTCCACACGACCGCTTTTCAGCTACTGAATTATAAAACCTGGATGGGAGAGAATCATAGAATCATAGAACAGTTTGGACTGGAAGGGACCTATAAAGGTCACCTACTCCAACCCCCCTGCCATGGGCAGGGACATCTKCAACTAGATCAGGTTGCTCAGAGCCCCGTCCAATCTGGCCTTGGATGTTCCCAGGGATGGGGCATCTACCACCTCTCTGGGCAACCTGTGCCAGTGTCTCACCACCCTAATGGTAAAACATTTTTTCCTTATATCTAGGCTGAATCTCCCCTCCTTTAGCTTAAAACCATTCCCTCTTGCCCTATCACTACAGSMCCTGCTAACAAGTCTGTCCCCATCTTTCTTATAAGCCCCTTTAAGTACTGAAAGGCTGCAATAAGGTCTCCCCGAAGCCTTCTCTTCTCCGGGCTGAACAACCCCAACTCTCTCAGCCTTTCTTCATAGCAGAGGTGTTCCATCCCCCTGATCATTTTTGTGGCCTCCTCTGGACCTGCTCCAACAGGTCCATGTCTTTCCTGTGCTGAGGAAGTACTGCACAGGAGCTGGACCCAGGTCTGCAGGTGGGGTCTCACCAGAGCAGAGGGGCAGAACCCCCTCCCTCGACCTGCTGCCCATGCTTCTTGTGATGCAGCCCAGGACAGGGTTGGCCTTCTGGGCTGCGAACACACATTGCCGGGTCATGTCCAGCTTTTCMTCCACCAATGCCCGCAAGTCCTTCTTAGCAGGGCTGCTCTCAATCCCTTCATCCCCCAGCCTGTGTTAATACTGGGGGTTGCCCTGACCCAGGTGCAGGACCTTGCACTTGGGCTTGTTGAACCTCATGAGGTTCACACGGGCCCACTTCTCAAGCTTGTCCAGGTCCCTCTGGATGSCATCCCGTCCCTCAGGYGTGTCAACTGCACCACTCAGCTTGGTGTCATCAAGAGGAGATGCAACACAACTGTACCCATCTCAAGAAAAACAGATCTCCAAACCTCCCTCTGGTCAGACCTTTAGCTCCCTCATGAGGCACGAAAAAGCAGAAACACAGGGAGAAGATCAAGGCATCACCATTTTGCAAGTGAACCCAGAACACAAAACAACATTACAGACTGGCAGGGGAATACTGACAGTTTATTTCACAGAGCATTGCAGAATTTATTTTGGTCTAGCTCTATTTTCTCAAAAAAGTATCATCCTTTAAAAAAAAAAAAAAGGTAGCAAATATTCAGGACGATAATGGTAACAGTCAGTGCATTACGCATAAAGTTTGGGTCTTGTCATAAAAAAAAGAAAGAAAAAAGTGAATTGTGAAAACAACTCTTTGTTGGATTGCTTTTAACACTTCCAAGCTTTTAAGCGCTTGACCTTTCAATAAAGTCATCTCCAAGGATAAAAACAGAACATGCAGGTGATTATCAACAGATGCTGAGATTTAATATCTCTCACTTGGCAATGACAATCCACTCGGAATGTTTCAATACAGCACCACATTAAAAGGAGAAGCAACTTTGTTCTCAAAAGCCTTCAAATCCACCAAAATCTTGCAGTTCTGCAGAAAAAACACACCGTGTTTCACAGACTTGAAAGAGTACCATATAGAAGGACAGTATTTGGGGAAGGTAAGAGGGAGCATGGACCAGGGTCTTATTCCACTTACATTCATAAACAGCCAGGGCAGATGCAAAGGAATTAGTCTTGATTTGCACTGCGTAGGAGGATTAAAGCATCACAATTCATATTTTCATTATCAGTAGGGGTATTTTTCTTTTACATAGATAAGTTGGCCATTTTTGCCCCTAATTCTTACACACTAAGCCCAAGACTTCGGGGTTTCAAAATGCCATTGGAATACAGTTTAAAAAAAGATAGTGCAGTTCAGTGCTGCCAAAACAATAACAAACTGCTCAAGGCTGGTTTTATCGTGGCTTATTTCTGGCCTTTCCAAGCCTGCTTTGGGTGTCAAATGTGATGCACATCAGCATCCCCCAGACCACCTTCTCCTCTGCGAGGTGACTTCTCCCAGCCACTCAYGGGCCCTACAGCCCACCTTGGCCAGCACCCGAAGACTCAGCCTCAGTTCCCACTCCCTCCATGGTAAACAACTTTGATGGTCCCATCGCTTTCAAGGCAGCGCACACCAAGCTTCAAAGGAAGCTCGCGCTCAATGGGATTTCTCACGTTGCACGTCGTGTCGACCAAGATCCAGCAAGGAAGGGAGCAACCCAACACCAGAAGGCCACGGGGACTGAGCCAAGACCCATTCACAGCTCCGGCAGCCTTCCGGCTGGCTTCAGCTGCCTTGGGAACCGGCTCCGTGCRAACAGCAAAGTGACCCAAAAACAGGCTCCTCTCCATGAGGCCTTGAAGGTCAAGAGCAGAGAGCTGAGACCGCCCTTGGGCTGGCTGTGAGCCGTTTCAGGAAGGGGATAAAATTCAATTGTCATCTACTTGGTTTCCGAGTTGTTTGGTTGGTTGTTTAGTTTTGTTTGGTTTTTTTTTCTTTTAACCTCTGGTCTAGGGTTTTGGTTTAAAGCCTTTTGCATTGGAAACACGCTGATGAGAGCTCTTGCCTTCATGAGCCTGTCAGCATCTGCTGCAAGACCGTCACTCCTTTGGAGGACACGAACATGCAGCTTTAAAGATCCTGCTTTTAAAGCAAGGAGGAAAGGCCTCCTTGCAGGAATAAATTATACTCCGGGGTTGCTTCACCTTCCAAACTATTTACAACTCCTTCACCCATGGGCATCTCCTTGGCCCAGAGAGGGGGAAGCTCACACTGCACCACCACCTCCTCTTCCTACGCGGGTGCAAGGACAGGGAAGCAAGGAGCAACTGCAAATGCCACTTGGAGTGGCAGGCACTTTAGCCAGATCTGAGCGGTGATGGTGCCCAGGGCATTGCTTTTTGCAAGCCATCCGGGCTCCCGACAGAGCCCAACTCAGGGAGAAGAAAAAAAAAAAAAAAACAAAAAAAGAAAAAAGGGGGAAAAAAAAAAAAAAAAAAAAAGAAAGCATTGCTGCCAGCAGAGGCCAATCTACAGCCAATGCTCAGGATTTGCCTTCAAGATGCGGCAGGACATTTCAAGAAGGCCATTCCCCTGGGAGCATCCAGGCTTTGGGGAAGGAGGACGGGACAGGGAGAAGGTGCCCAAGTGACTGAGCCAGTGCAACCCCTTCCCTGGCTCTGAACTTCAGCAGGGAAGAGCGGTGCTRTCTCCTCTCCTAGCAAAGTTTCTCTCCTCCAAACAGCCTCTTGTTGCATTAGAGCTAAAACTTCATTGCCCAGGAAAGGGGGAAAGGGAGGGAAACAACAACAAAAAAAAAAGAAACTAATAAAAACGACACTTCACGAGAACATCACAACGTTCAGCTACACAGTCGCTGCACCAAGGGAAGGAGTGGAGCAGGGCAAGGGGGAGAAAGGGGAGATACGTCCCACGTGTTTTTCCCAGAACCCCCCAMGGGGACTCAGGCTGTCACGTCAAGACTCAAATAACTTCAGCCATAAGGTCGAGGATTTAATGAACACAGTATTTCCACTCATGCCCTGGAAAAATTACACTCAAAAAAAAAAGAGACAAAAAAAAATTCAGATTTTCTACATATTTACAAAAATAAGCCCCCCAACCTCACAACCAGGGAGGTAGAGCAGCTAGCGATGGGGTATGGGAAGGGCTGTCTGCCCGACCAGCAGTTCCTCAGAGGTTCCCATCCCGCCGCGAGCAGGAGAGCACGGCTCTCGCTGCCGGAGCCAGCGCTGGGGCGGCCACGCGCTGGGATTGGACCGGAGCCCCTCAGTTCATCCGCAGCTTGGTGTCCCGATGATCTGTGGGGGTGACCATCTCGTTGGCATAGCCATTCTCGGAGCAGAGAGACAGCTCGTCCGTGGTCTCCACGCCATTGTTGATCTCTGGGGAGGGTAGAGAAGCAGGGGGGGACATCGTCACAGGGGTGCAAGTCCCAGGAGTCCCCCATGGATGGGGAAACTGAGGCACTGAGTAGCTGTGCAATTCTACCACATGGGATCCATCTGATCCTACGGGGATTTCACCCCGGGTTTAAGTAGTGCTGCACCCATTTAAAACCAGTTCTGAACAGGATCTGCTTCCAAATAGAAGCTCACCTCTAAATTTCAGACCCTGACGATCCTGCCACCACCAGAGGCAAAGCTGGACCCCTCCCACACAAATGATCCTATGCCACTGGCTGAATTAGTCACCTGTGAGAAAAGGGTGCAAAATACCTGAACTTAATCTCTACCCAAACGGCCATTCTGGAAAAGGGGAGACTCCTACAGTCACTGGTTTCACTGGGAAAAATGTGCAGCCACCAATGTTTTAATTGTAAACGCCCACCCTAAGCAAGAACATTTGTTTCAGAGGCACAAAACTTTAATACATATCCCCTATCTCTAAGGATATTTTATGTCTAGGACATTTTATGTCTAGAACACGTTGGGGATGCTTAATTCTGCTGTGACCAAATACTTTCCCCCTCTGARTTCCCTGGATTTACACCTGATTTTCACCATCTCTGGAGGGCAGAATCAGGCCTGCATTTCACACAATAAGGTCTTTGAAGCAAGAGTTGCCTTTTTGCTGTGTCTGTGCCCAGTACAATAAATCCTGATCCCTGCTGGAGGTCTCTAGCCCCTAAATACAAMGAAAGAAATCCCATAAGAAAGCTCAAGGGGAGATTATATTCACTTTCCTTCAAATGCAAGTTTTCCAGCTTCATGCACCAACTTTAATCTTTTAAAGCTACATCTTTCCCTCTTTGTACACATTTCTGAGATCTTTCTTAGAGGTGGGGTGAGATGTTCCAACACATATAAACGCTGGGAGGAGCACAAGGATATCAGGAACTCCCCAATCCACAGGGCCATGGAATTCCAGGTCTACCCCAAACTCGTCACCATTATTTGTGGTGACCTATGCCATTATTTTAATGGGTTTTATAGCTCTTGACAATTCAGAGCAGAGATGATGTGGGACAGCATGAGAGCTGCATGGTACAGCTTGGGATGTTAAATGCAGGATTTCTGAGCAAATCAGTGCTCAGACCTGCACCAGTTTGGGATGGACGAGCCATGACCATATCCCACAAGTGGTTCAGCGCAGCAGGGTCAGTCCAGTCACCCTGTCCCACCAGCAGGAGATAACACCCAAATCATGACCACCTCCTCCATTAGCAGAGAGGAGGATGACAGCTGAGGGATGGAGCAAAAGGCTCTGACCGACCAGCCCCATCCATACCTGAGAAGATCAGCTTCTCCTTCATGATCTTGACATCCCGGCTGGACCGGCGGACAGCAGCGCTGAGCATGATCTGCTCCGGGTTGTAGGTCCTGATGCTTCCTAGGCGCCACCTGCAAGACAAGAGGGGGATATCAGGGGCTGGTCTCCACCACCATGGGAGCATCCTCAATGCAAGTGGCCACCAACAACGTGGAGACCAACAAGTCCCAGAGACCCTCACGCCTTTGCTCCCTTGCACCTACGCAACCCCGCATGGTAGGGGGATGTTCAGAGATGAGCATGTTATCTCAGAGGGKTGCAGACATACAAGCAGGTCATCTTCAACCACCTTGAGCATCCCAATTCCRCTAATTTCACCAAGGACTGCAGATGCCCCAAACCCCTCTCTATCACACCAGCTACCCAGCTGCCCAAAGGAGGTAGGGCTATTTTGACTCTTAGGGTTGGAAAGAGGGAACAGAACAAGAGACCAAGCCAAGTAAAGAAACCATAACCTTTTCCTCACTGAGTGACATGCTCACGCTTTTGGGAGAAGAGAGCTCAAAGACAATCTAAGGTCTCAAACCTGAGAAACAGCAAAGACACCAACATGAGCTGCTCTGCAGGAAAGTACAAGCGGTCCCAATGCAGGTAGCTGTCACATGCAGTGCCCTTAAATGTAATTTCTCCCAGTGCACTTCCCTCCCCAAATGCCAGGTCTTCACTTAAATGTTTCTACACAAACCCTCCACTTCTTAAGCCTTGATGAAACTCAAGGGCTCACCAAAAGTTTCCATCACATGAACAATATGATACTAATGGGAACTTGACTTAAAATTAGCCAGACTTTTATTAGCAGACCCTCAGCTGCAGAGCTGCTGGCATTAGCAGTGGAAGGTGGGCTGCTGCTGCTGCAGTAGGGGAACACAGGGCTTGGTGGGCTCAGACAAAGCAGCCATACCCAAGATCCCATTGCACAGGGATGCTGTTTAGGCCAGGCTTTCATAGTCCACACCCCACCGATTCATTCTACCTCCTGACCACAGAGGAAGGCTTTCAAGTAAATCCCATTCTCCCTGCCAGAGCTAGGGATGCTATAAGGCCATTTGATGGAGAAACAGCAGGGATTTAGGGTGGCTTATGGGGTTTCTGATCTTCTGGCACCATCTAGTGGCTCACCCACACAAGAGAAGATGATTTCTTTTTAATTTTTTTTTTTTTTTTTTTTTTTTTAAAGGTGACAACCCGCCTTCTCTTAAATTTCTAATCCCCTACCCAGCCCCAGGAGCAGAGGATTTGAGGAGCCCCACACATCTCCAGCCTGGGTCCACAGCATCAGCCTGACAAAGCAACATCCACAAAAGAGGTTCTGCAATTTTTCCAGGAAAATCTAGCTGGTGTCGATTTCATGGGGTTTCCATCCCCTTCCCAAATCCCAGTGGGTCACACCGCACCATCAGGCTTTCACCAGGGTACGGATGAACGCGGATGCTCTGCTACAGAGAAAAGAAGGGATAGGAGGGCAACACGACACGCTCACAGACCCATGAACAAAAGCAACACAGAGGAAGCACAAGGAGGCAAAGACTTTAACGTAGGGAAAAAAAATCAAAAATCAAAAAAATACTTTTCTTCTATCATCATCATCTAAGCTGAACCACTCTGACCTGGAAGACCACCATTTTTGCCCTTACTGTCCCACGCAGGCAGATCCCACTAAGGTCAATGTTGGTTGCAAGTGCATAGGATCTCACAGAATAAGAACCTCCTTAAACTACGATCAGGACCAAAACACATTGCTACAACAATTAGTCTTTTCTTTGCCCACAACATCAGGATTTTCAGCATCAGGCTGGGTTGYGTGGCCAAAAGGCTTGATGATCTCTTGCCCATAGGTCCTAGACGTCCCATGGAGGGCATGGGCTATTTTGAGGCACAGACAGCCCAGCCTCAAAGGGGTGCAGGGACCAAGGGCTTTTCTCCTCCTGCCAAGAGGAATGACCACTGCTCTCTGCTCCCCATCTCGCATGGTGGCTGCGGTCAGACCCAGGGTGGTTAAATACGCATGAGGGGCCAACGACTCCTCTCACAGGGGTGCATTGCTCTGATTGAACAAGCTAGGAGAGGGTGACCCCATTTTTCAGGGGTACTTTGAAATACCCTCTTTAGAAGAGCCACCAGTAYGTTTAATCACAATGCAACTCCAACACCATACGAAATATTCTCTGCTGTGTTCAGTAGTCTTTGGGTCTCCAGAAAGCTTGTTTAATAGAAAATAGCACCTCTCCTACCCCCTTGGACTCTGTTGTGATCAGCCACGTTTAGGACAGCAGCGTGCAAAAAGGCCAGAGAGACAGCAGGTAGGTCTTGTTCTGGGAGGTTGGCATCAAAGCGGACCAGACGGACACGGGGTGGGAACAGACTAAAAAATACTGGGACAACAACACAGAGACAGCATACACCGTGTTAGGGCCACGACCGGACCCTTGCTTTGGAGGGGAAATGCTAAATGGCAGGGAAGGGGGACGGGAAAGGGGCAGGTCAGGGAGAAAGTGGGGTTGGTTGGTACTGAGGTGATAAGATGGAGCGAGCAAAGAGCCAAGCCAGCCGCAACCACAGAGTCCCCATCCTGCGACCGCTCTTGCCTAAAGCCTGCCCCAACTCCTCCATGCCTGTCTTCTCCTTATCCACAAAGCCAGGGAGCAAGGGGAAGGCGAGAAGGGGAAGACACCCAATCTCCCTGCACCCATAGAAGGGCTCAGCCCAGCCCCATAGCCAGGTCCTGTTTTGGGGAGATGCCACGAGGACGTAATGCCGCAAGTCCAAGGTACCTCATGGAGCAGGCAACACTTGCAGGTGGCCAACCCCGACCCCCGAGGCGGTGGGTGGGCAGAGGGAGAGGGGCAGATAAGCACAGGWAGGGAGTAGCCAAGTCCTCAGAAATACAACCCCATGGCACACAGCGGAAGGAATGGAGAAGGTAACACTTGAAGAGTTTGGTCCSAGTAGGGACGTGGTGAAGGCTTTACTGCAGAAAAGCGACAGCGCTTCCCTCCAAGGGGACGAGAACGACTGGTGAGAAAACAGCCCATACAAAGAGAAATCTGGGTTTCCAATTGATGGCACTTCAAACCCAGCATCCCAGGCTCATTCCCTTTCTGGGTGCAATGCTATTTTATTTTCACACTGCATTTCCAGTTTCACAGTGGTGTAACTGGGAAAAGACTCCTGAAAGATCCCAAGCTCCGAGTGTAGCAATTGATGAGCCAAACCTTTGCAGCTATTAGCCTTATTAATTCATTCCCAGGGCTACAGAAGCGCTGCTTTATATAATTGAACAAGTTACATTATTTTCTTTAAAACTGGCCAATTTAGAAGAGGTTGGTCTCAAAAACCTCTGGTAAATGCAGGAAGGAAGGGGATATTTTGCACGGGATTATTTCCACGGAGAAAGCATTACATCCACTGGGAATTTCCCAATTACAACACACTGCAGGACCTCAGAATCGGGCTGTTTTAAAAGGCAGTAACTTGGATCATTATAACAGAAGGTCAGATTGCCTTCAAAACATCCACCGGCTTCAGCATCAGGCTCCCGTGGTGCTCATGGCTATGGACCAGGCAATGTTCAGACCCTTATGGTCCCCCTGTGAAGCCAGATGTTTGAAAGCATCATGAAAAACTGCRTCCTGCCCTGTCCATCTGCAGTGAAGCCATAGCAGAGAGGGAGAAAGAAAGAGCGAAAGGAAGGTTGAATGAAGAGAAAGAGGAGGAAAGCACCAGAATTACCTGATCATGTGATAGCTGTGAGATGCCAGAATGCAGCAGAGAGAGAAAGAGGAGGAACATGCACAACAGTCAGAGCAGTAAGAAAATAAACAAGGCAAAGAGGCAAAAAAAGATCRGTTAGAAGTCATCACAGTTGGTATTTCCCCTCCGGAGAGGCTGCCATGATCCTGTCACCAGGGCTGAAGCAGAACAGCAGGAGCAATCCCTACCCACAGCTACGGAGGAGAGACAAGCCATGCGTAGGAGAGAGGACGAGCACATCAAAGCGGTGGCTCTGTTCCCACCCACCCCCTCATCCTTGCATGAAGGAAGCAGCTCTGTTTTGCCCCAAAAAGGAAAAACAAAACAAAACAAAAAAAACCCAACACGACACTGAAGGCCAAATGCCAAGCTCCATTTCCCGGAGCTGAATCACATCAGCAGGTAGTAGTTGAGCAATTCTACTGCGATTTGGTTTTGATATATCCTCAACGCTGCTACCAATTCTTCCATGTGGTGGAGAAACTGAAACAGCAGGGAAATGGGTGTCTCCTGAACAAGGCTCTTGGAAGAGCAAGCCTCTGCTGCAGAAAGTCCRACTTCTGGTGCTAGAGTTTCTCCTCCTTCCTTCTACTGACGTGGGGTGGAGTTGTCCCAAGGGAGATATCGAAAAGAAGACATTTGGCCCTGCTACAACGGACCCCACGTAGCCAGACCTCTCTGAGCAACTGCCTTTCTACATCAGGTCCAGAGGCTGGGCAGGGAGCTCAGTGCTCCAGGTTGATGGGCCCTGGGGAAAGTGGTGGCAGTTTCCAGCTCTTCTCACCTGTATCACAGTTACACTGAGGGTGGAAGAGAAATCCTGCAATAATGCTTTCCTTCCTTACCCTGCTTCCTCTTGCCCTACTCCATCAAACCKCTTCCAGACTGGAAGAATTTCAATCTGTGCAGAAAGGAAGAGTCCAGCTATTGCCAAGTCCACGTAGCTGCGACTTCTCCCTCTCTCCAAGCACGCATCATTTCACTCTGCTCTGGGACCTATAGTTCCCATTCAGCAGGTTGAATTAGTTTAATTTCTTCAGCTGCGGTCTCCTGGGTCTGATTCAGGAAAGCCTTCTAAAACTGACWTTGGGAGATGATGCAAAAGACTGCAAATATCTCAATGACTTGGCCTTCAAATTCTGCTCTTCAGAGAGGTCAGCCCTACCTCCAGACTCCTCTGTGCATTTCTGTATCTGACAGAGAAATACAGGGTCTAAAGAGCAGGGACATCTCTTATTAAACCAACTGACGAATTTGAGGGAGTGGACGAAGCTTCCAGAYAACACAGCCACGATGCCCTTCTGGAGGACAGGTTTAATTGGCCACAATTCAGATCACAAGACTWCTTAGAAAAATTTTAATCTCGTCTTGGTCGGTGGTTTCATTAGCTGTTGGGAAATCTAATCTGGGAGGAGAGTTTTGAGTCTGCTGCTCACTCCATTATCCCATGCTGGAATTAGGGACCTGCTGGGCACAGGTCTACCAGAGTGGGACCGTGCAGGTCATGAATTTAGACAAAATTATAAACAGACCCAATATGTGGCCTGAAGTCAAATCCACAGTGGGTGCTGGCAGGAGCAATAGCCTACTGCAACATGGCAAAAATACCCCGGTAATTATGCACCTGGGGGAAGGAAAGAAATTGCTGCAAGCAGATGATCTGGGACAAGTCGACAGCAAAATCACTAGCTCATGAGGCTGAAGCAAATTAAATTGCAGCTCCTAATGCGAAGGCATTTCAGATATCAAGAAGGAAGGAAAGTGTAGGTCCCTCGATGTCTCTAGGACAGTCATTTGTGCATGCCAAAGCAGATGAGATTACAGAGGCAGGGGAAGAGGGGGTGCAATTTCAGAATGACACATTTTCCCAGGGGAAGGCTGCTGCTTCTCGCTGGAGGGAGCGCATCTCTCTCCGAGCTCACGCTTTTTCCCAGAGAGGGTTATTACACTGTCACCACTGACAGCTAAAATGCCTCCTAGGAGAAAAGGCTCATCACCGGGAGGACACCGCGGTTTCCTCCAGGATAATCAAGAGGAGGGTAGCTTGGCCGACTCTGCCATTCGGAAGTTGATTTACCTCCTCCTGATTTATCAGTGTCTTAACTTGCTCTGCTCCTAGGTTTTATGCTCCSCATTTGTTCTCAGGGACCCTGGCTGACAGAGAGGCTTCTGCCGTGCCCTCATCAAATCCTTACTCTCCCGTTTCTTTGGAAAATTGAGAAACTTTCTCTATGCATCAAACTAAGCAACTGATTTGATTTGCTAAATCATAATATTTCTATTTCTTCATCCAAAYGGGAACAAACTGATTTAAGAAAACTAAAACATGTTCTTTTTGAAGACTATAATGGTGGAGTCTCAAAACATCTCCTCTTCTTCCTTTAAAGCATTTTAATCTCTTTCTCAACATCCATTTCCCTAAAGCATTTACAGTTTCTCTCCCACATGCATTTATGAGCAGAGCAAGGAACTTATCACTACTATTTTGAGATCTCTCATTCTTCTTAAMAAGTAGCGACTACATCCAATTCAATGTCACATCTCAGAAGTGGAATTATTGTTTGCAGTCTTTGTAGGGATTTTTAATAAACAGTTTCCCTGCTATTGCAATCCAAGYGCCTGAGGAGCACGGTGCTCCTCTCTCCCATCTCCACCCTGCGCTCTGAACAAAAACACACGCCACAAATACATCGGAGTAGAGCTGTAACAATGCTACTTACTTCTGGAATATAAAAACTCCTACAATTACGATAAATGAAATGAGATCAGACGTGATCCAGATTAGGTGGTACTCGTCTGGAGGCTGGAAGACAAAAAACAGAAGCAGACCTTAAACCTTCTGGTTTGGACAATCRCAGAGAGACCACACATTGCTGAAGTTACCACCAGGGCAGAAAGAAAAGCACAGAGCTGCAGGGGTCGCATATAAATCACAACGTTTATGACATTTCTAATGCTAGCCTGTCATCCCAAATGACGTTATCAGGAAAAACTGCAAACAGGAACAATTTTAAACTCTCCCCTCCTTTCGTGTGTTGACATTTTCTCAGAGCTTTGTGGGCTGAATGTTTCTTATCTCAGCTGTACCTCRAGGTGAGGGTAAGATGCTCTTTGGAAGTCCAAGTCTGCGGGAAAACACAGAAATATATACACATTGCACATGAGACAKGCAGGGTCCATTTTGAGTGCTCATGTTAGCTGTTCTGCACAGTCCCCATGCTATAAGCATATACTTCTCAATTTCTGTCCKTTAAGGCACTGGTAGCTCTGGCTTCATTTGCCAGCCGAAGTGGCTGTGGTCATCACACCAGCTAAACCCAGCTGAACCCATCTTCTGAACTCAGCCCAGAGGCACACTACTTCACACTGATTTTTGTGCTGCCCAGGAAAGACAAGAAAGTAAAGTGATAATAACAATCAACTCCTGATGATGCTCAGAAGGCACCTACCCAGGACAGCCACCAGTGATGCTAAACGAATTTCTCCTCTCCCAAACCTGGACTAGTCCCAACCAGGAAAAGGCTGCTGATTTCATACCAGACAGATCCATCACAACCACCACCACCATCATGAATGCACACAAGTAATATTTCATTAGAGAAATAGAATATGTAATGCATAAAGATGAGTTCATGCAATGGTAGTGTGACATGGGTAAAACCTGTTGGGAGCCATCAACTCTGCTACCTCTGTCTCCCAGCAGAGAACAACTTGTTTTTCTGCTCAGTGAATCTTTGTGTCTCAATTTATCCTGTGAAAGTCTATCATAGARTTAGCAGGGCAATGCTTTAATTAGCCAATGCTTCTGATGGAGATTTAATCCTTGTATTTTCCAGCTTAATTACAGAAGGGTGACATTTAATGTTACATTTGCTGCGTCTATTAAGACCAACAGACACAGAATTGATGTTTTCCATTTTCTTGGCAGGAGAGTGCCACCATAACTATTTTGAATGAAAACTCAAGAGTCTTCTAAGTTAGAACAAAACCTACAGRTCTAAATTTTTCATTTATGCAACTGTTGGTATTTTCACAACTGAAGAACCCAAATAGCAGGCTTTCCTCTGGGGCAAAAGTTGCATTTCCTATGATATACCCCAAGCGACAGGTAGACAAACACAGCTTGCTGGGAAAACTCCAGCACCTGATTACAGGTATTACGTATTTATTTTTTTTTTGAAGTCCTGCAGAAAGCTCAAAGCTAGAAGTTTTTGGTACCAAATCAAGGTTTTATAAGTGACAAAAATGGAATTTCAAGGTGATCAAAAGGGAAAAACTGGAATTTTTAAAAGACGTGCACCCCACACACRTCGTTATTAGGAGTGCCCAGCGAGCAGATGCCTCCTCAGCCCCAGCCCTCCAAGGAGCATGGATCAGCAAAGATCTATTGCGGAGACAACTTGTCGTCCTGCTCCATCCGCACCAAGACCCGCTCAGGAATTTGCTATATTTCACCTGCAGTTTCCSTTTTTTAGACAGGGCTGTTTCAGTGGGATTATTTTGGGGGCTCTTTATTTATAAACTTTACCCAAAATAAGTCCTACTCCTGAAATCCGCACATCAAACCCTTCATCAATTCAGTGGAATTGGGCAGTGAGCGACTCAAACCCTGGCTTTGAGTGAGACTCCTAAAATTCTGGAGGGTTCTCACACTGGGTACCYGCTCTAAGGGCATCAAGTTAGGGGCTGAACCCCAGCTCAAGATTTTCAAAGCCTTTCTTTATGCCATGTCTGATGGCCTCTCTTCTTACCAGCAGCTTTCCATCAAGAGTAGAGAGGAGAGAGACTGTCACTTTTTCTTCTTTGTTTTTCCTTTTATTTAACTGAACACAAGTTAAATGTATTTTTGCAATTGCAAATGGCCCCTGGGTGAATGGAGCGGAACAGATTTGCACCGTTCAGTTGGCGATAAAGCCCAACGAAGCCCCTGAGCCATGTCCCACGTGGTGGAGGGGGCTCAGATGGCAAAGCTGGTTAGATTACATCGCCCAGGCACTTCAATATGCAGGAAATAAAGYGATTTTTATGCTGCTGACGATACAAGAGTGTGCACTCGCAGCAGAGCTGGAAATCCAGCAGATGGGAGAGCCCTTGGAGGAGGGCTCCAAGTATCAACTGCTTTTCATCGCTGGCAAAGGGGCTTTTGGAGTAGAAAGCTGCCAGTGACGTGCACACAACTCCTGCCAGCTGTAGTGGAGGACAGATGTTTGCAGCAGCACAATTCAGACGATGATAATCCCTTCTGCCAACAGATTCAGCCTTTATAAAACCATTTTCAATTCTCCAATTTCAGCGTGCGCCAGTGTGAATTTGTGTAGTCAGACACAAGCAGCAGGTTAAGCTAAGGCTAAGGACATCGTGCATAGATGTTCATCCATCTAGGCAGTAGTCTCGAGGTCCTACCTCCAGCTAAAGATGCAGATAACTCATTAACATTAAATTTTCCTTGTGCTCATCTTATTCTCCCCTTTCCCAAGCAGATCTGCCAGAGCAGCAGGTAAAACAGYTGCCTCCTAATCTACCCCTGACAGGATCTGTTATCTGAAAATAGCCCCTCCATCACATGCACTTACACCTCCACAGCTGAGCTYGTTTTGGGAATACTTTGATGCAACTATTTCATCATTTTCCCTCCACTCAACRTGAATATTTCTGTTTGGTTCAGAGACCTAAAGTGCTAGCGGAGTTTTCAGAGAATTTACTGGCTAAGATGATGGGTARGGGGGCTACCTTTGGTCTCTGGTTGTTCCTTGCCCAGCAATGGGGTAGCCAGAGGTAACACTTGTCCTCATTTGGTATTAAAAATAGGCAAAAAGCTAGTTTTGARGCCTGCCTGAAACACAGAAGCCAGGTTTGCTGATTCACATGTGTGCCCGATTCTCCTGCAACTCTTAACAGCTGCTCAGTAGGTCTGGAAAAGGTGTTTTTCCATCAGAGGAAAAGAGAAAAATCATGTGGGTTAAATGGGGCATGCAACACAATCTCCAAGGCTCCCAAACCCTGTATGGGGAGAGACAAGGCCATCTGAAGGAAGGGATTGTGCAAGAGGAGCATTGATCCGTTACCATCTCAGGGCTCAGGCATACAGAGGGTGAAAACCCTCAAGCCCAACAGCACGTTGAACCCAATCAAACCCTCCTGGAGAAACCCACCAGACATAYGGCTGCAGTGGTCAACGGCCACCTCTACACCCCTCCACTGCATCCCCTCCTTCCAGGGGTTCACAGAAGCTTCCAAGCCATCGTGCTTACCATTAGCCAGATGGGAAAAGGCACCTTGCGAAGGACGTGGGAGCTGTCGGAGGTGACCGACTGGACGCCAGCGCACCACAGGATGGAGTATAGCCAGGGCTCATTCACAGTGTAGAGATTCACACTCACGTTSGCCATGGCGTAGTCCCTGCCAGGAGACAGACAGGGTGAGATGTGAGTCCCCCAGCAAACGTCAGACCCTCATCTCCAAGAGGAGAGCTCTTACCATCAGCCACTGCTGTAATCACAGCTGGATTTATTGGGTTTGAATTGCATGAAATAGGTTTTTTAACAGGGCACRGTCACTTCATAAGCAACCCAAGGGCATTGCAATCAAATGGTTCGAACTTGAAAGATTTATTTGCCTCTTGGATGCTATCTGACCTAGGCCACAGCCCATCTCAGATATCTTCCTCACGAATGATGGGCACGTCATGTTTTTCTAACAACCGCCTCATCATGTTGATGTAAAATTAACATCTGGCTCAGATGCCTGTAACACTTCATAAGCAATTTACTTAATTAAAAACTGACAGACTGCATTTCCAACACCAATCCCTACAACTCCCATGCCCTTGTTTTGGGGACGGTCACAGATTTACAGCKTCCAGTCTCCTGAGGTCATATTCCAGGAAACTAAAACTGCAAGCTGGGGTACAGGAGCCATCAGCAGCAAACCAAGCACTTACAGTGGACTCCCTGTACCCACACAATTTGCATAAATTGCTCTGTTTCCTTATCTACAAAACAGAAGCATCACTAATCTCCCTCGCATGGGCAGCACAGAGACTAATCCTTGCAATTCAGTATCAGCAAAGCACTTTGAGGTGGAAGGCCACTGTACAAGATGTGGACATCTCAAAGCTCACAAGACGATCACGCTGCTCCAAAGGCTAAGGCRTTCTCAAGGGCAGAGGTGGTTGCAGCAATGTTACATCCAGACGCTGATTTTTGGGGGGACTGAGGAAGCTGTCTTATACCAGGGCTTGTTGAGCCTCCTCTGGCTCGTGCTGCAGGACTGCAGCAACTTTTGACTGGGCACCACAAGGTCTTCAGGGTTCAAGAAACACTCAGGTGGCCGGTTTGATTTTGGAGACAGCTGAGGTGGGATTGATGAGAGATTGGGGCTGATGAGCTGGGATAGATGAGAAAGTTGGCATATGGTCCTCTCCATGAGATAGAGCAAATGGGTAGGGGAAAAACAGGTAGGAATTATCCTGCAGGTAAAGCACAGACTTGGTTTTAAAGGTGAGCAACTAGACCAATTGCTGGTGCCACAGAAAGACACCACTGGATTACACTAAATAGGACCACGCTCTCAAACAGCTGCGGGCTCAGCTCTTCTCTACTTCCAGCCCAAGCATACRGTAGGACAGCTACTTTGAAGACATTTTTCTTCTGCAAGCCTGTTTCATTTTCAGGTATTTCTTYGGGGAAAAAATTTGAACTCTAAAAAATAGACAAATAGCCAATCTGCCCTTTCCAAGAAGAGGGAAAAGCCAGGAGCTAACATGCTGCACGGTTCAAGTACAGGCTCAAGCAGAAGGAGAGGAACCTCACTCTGCCAACCTCATTAAAGAGGAGACCTGACCAATCTAAATAGCTGACAAAGGACAATAATGAATTGGGTGAATTCTCTGCAAAGAGAAATTTTTGAAAGCATATCCAGACTTTGGACTAATCAAAATCCTGTGATAGCAACGCTGGAGCAGATGAACAGAAGCAAAGGGCAGCTGCTAATGAGGATGAAACAGCACTTGGAGGTACTCGGTGTGAAAAGCCTTCACTTTTTCCAGAGCCAACAGTGTAATAAGAATCAGCCGACTCATATATTTGTATTTCAGAAAGGGTCATCATATACTGAATTAGCACACAGAGCGAGAGTCAGCTGTGCACTCCTGGGAACAGCCTGGATTCTGGGTGATGGGTAGGGACAAGCTTGCAGAGCTCAAGCTTTCAAGAGCAAGTCCATCTGAAAAGATAACTCCGTGCAGATAAGACAGCCTGGGATGATCAGAAAAGATGCTGCTGAGCCAGGGATGCACACAGGGCATGAGGTTAGCAAGGGTGCACGGAGCTGTGGACACCTGCCATGGAACGCAGGCTACCACGCAGTATCCACACAGAAGGCTGTACCTGACATCCTCGTTCGTGACCTTGGTGTAACGCAGGTTGAGCTTCACAATGCCCTTCTCCCTCATGCGCTCTGCGTCCAGCTTGAGGCCAGAAGTCTGCTGGAAACCCGGCGCAATCTCTCTGACCAGCTGCCTCTCCGTGTCCGGCAGCCACATCACCTGCGGAGGGAGCAAGACAGAGGACGGCTATGGCAAAGACTGTTCACAAAGCTGGTGACACAAGACAGCCAGTTTACACCAAGCCAGAAGCAAAATCACATGAGRGACTACCTCGTTTGTCACACAAATTGTCTAGGAGACACTTCCAGCCTCCCATATCTCTATTCAAACGCATTTCAGGATTGTCTGCAAGTCCAAGCGCACAAAATCTTAGCGGTGAAAAGGGTTGAGATACAAAGGGATCAGGCCAAGGGCTCACGAGAAGAGACATGGTGTATCCTTAAAAACCTGTCCTCCCTGCCCAGTTCAGGGCACAGAGGGAACTAAGGACATAAAATTGACAGTGCAGACAGCATGAACAGGAGAAGCCACCTGTTATCCCAGTTTTAGTACCTTCATCAATGACACAGACAGTGGGATCGAGTGCACCCTCAGCAAGTTCGCAGATGACACCAAGCTGAGTGGTGCAGTTGACATGCCTGAGGGACGGGATGGCATCCAGAGGGACCTGGACAAGCTCGAGAAGTGGGCCCGTGTGAACCTCATGAGGTTCAACAAGGCCAAGTGCAAGGTCCTGGACCTAGGTCAGGGCAACCCCCGGTATCAATACAGGCTGGGAATGAAGGGATTGAGAGCAGCCCTGCCGAGAAGGACTTGGGGGTACTGGTGGATGAAAAGCTGGACATGAGCCAACAATGTACGTTCGCAGCCCAGAAGGCCAACCCTGTCCTGGGCTGCATCMCCAGCAGCGTGGGCAGCAGGTCGAGGGAGGGGGTTCTGCCCCTCTGCTCTGCTCTGGTGAGACCCCCCCTGCAGTGCTGCGTCCAGCTCTGGGGTCCTCAGCACAGGAMAGRCATGGACCTGTTGGAGCGGGTCCACAGGAGGCCACAGAAATGATCAGGGGGGTGGAACACCTCTGCTATGAGGAAAGGCTGAGAGAGTTGGGGTTGTTCAGCCTGGAGAAGAGAAGGCTCCRGGGAGACCTTAKWGCAGCCTTTCAGTACTTAAAGGGGCTTATAAGAAAGATGGCAACAGACTTCTTAGCAGGGGCTGTAGSGACAGGACAAGGGGGAATGGTTTTAAACTAAAAGAGGGGAGATTCAGACTAGATATAAGGAAGAAATGTTTTACCATGAGGGTGGTRAAACACTGGCACAGGTTGCCCAGAGAGGTGGCAGATGCCCCATCCCTGGGAAAATTCMAGGYCAGGTTGGACGAGGCTCTGAGCAACCTGATCTGGTTGAAGATGTCCCTGCCCATGGCAGGGGGCTGGACCAGATGACCTTTGAAGGTCCCTTCCAATCCACAYTGTTCTATGATTCTATAGCTCTATGATTTAATCACCCTCTTTGATCAGGGCTACAATCAATCCAACCCAGAGCAAGGATTTCCCTAAGTTCATACCACGCTTTAAAAAAGTGTCAAATTAATTACTGTTAACATGCTCAGCTGCCTGATGTAAAGTGGATGTAGGAACCAAGCTGGGCAGTTTCATGGCTCGTGTCATGCACAGGCCGGGTCCAAGCAGGTGATCTCAGCAGTACCACTGGGCATTGCATTTCTTTAACCCCTGTTTAACAACTCAGTGACACTCATCTACCAAAGCATCAGAGCAGCACAGATGCAGCCGTATGAGTTTTCAATAGGGAACCATAAAAACTGGGTGAGAAATATCACTTTACGTYCCCACATCTATGTTTTGTTTATTTTTCTCCTGCTCTCCATTCCGATATCCAAGGAGAAGACAGCATGGTCCTCCYTTGGATCTAGCCAAGCTGGCAGAGGCTCGTGGATAACACTGTCACTGCAACCACATAGTTAATTGGAAATTGGGTGGCAGTGTCAGTCACTAGAAAGACAGATGGAAGTTAAAAATAGCTCTACCCCCTCCTGGGCCCATCACTGCACAAGTCAGTGCTGAACTTGCCCGTGCATGCAGATGCACCTAATTGGTACAGATGAAATATCTGACCTGTGAGTGATGTAGTCACTCCATTTGCCATCCTCACTGCGCTATTTTCAAGCAGTCCATACTCAAGGCASAGCACAGGACAAGTGAAAGGACCAGATTCCTTCTCTAGACAGGTCAAGAAGAGAAGTTTTCCAAGGGACACCCAGAGTCCCCAGGACTGGCTGCCCTTCTGACATATGGGAAGTGGTGCCCTCCCTCCAGAAGAGATCATTGCATCAGAGGTAGCTCCTGATGGGCTGGGTGAAGCTCTATACCTTGTGGTTAGAGAGGACACAGCTAASAAGGCTGGGTGGGCTCTGCTTGCAACTGCTCAGAGCTGGAAATTAAGATGTTTGGCATAACCCAGCAAGTGTCCAGAAATGAAAGTTTGGAAGAGATCTCTGCAGATACATAGACCTCCTTTTGCTGAAAACCCCTCAACTCCAGGACACCCATTTCTTGTCCAAGCAGAAGCTGCCTCTAGGCTGAAGCAGTTGCTCAGCCCAGGGAGAAGGATTATTGTATTGGGYTTGCATGGCAAGGTTTTGGTAGTGGGGGGCTACAGGGGTGGCTTCTGTGAGAAGCTGCTAGAAGCTTCCCCTGTGTCCAAYAGAGCCAATGCCAGCCGGCTCCAARATGGACCYRTCKCTGGCCAAGGCTGAGCCCATYAGCRAYGGYRGTAGCATTAAATATGATAACATATTTAAGAAGTGGCAAAAAAAAAGCTGCGCAACAGCAACTGCAGCCAGAGAGAGGAGTGAGAATATCTGAGAGAAACAGCCCTGCAGACACCAAGGTCAGTGAAGGAGGAGGGCAGGAGGTGCTCCAGGCGCTGGAGCAGAGATTCCCCTGCAGCCCATGGTGAAAACCATGGTGAGGCAGGCTGTCCCCCTGAAGCCCTTGGAGATCCATGGTGGAGCAGATCTCCACCTGCAGCCCGTGGAGGACCCCACGCCGGAGCAGGTGGATGCCTGAAGGAGGCTGTGACCCCGTGGGAAGCCCGCGCTGGAGCAGGCTCCTGGCAGGACCTGTGGACCCATGGAGAGAGGAGCCCACGCTGGAGCAGGTTTGCTGGCAGGACTTGTGACCCCACGGGGGACTCACGCTGGAGCAGTCTGGTCCTGAAGGACTGCACCCCGTGGGAGGGACCCACACTGGAGCGGTTCATGAAGAACTGCACCCTGTGGGAAGGACCCATGTTGGAGAAGTTCGTGGAGGACTGTCTCCCRTGGGAGGGACCCCACGAGACCTCAGGAGATGTCTACTGCAACAGAAACCAGAGCCAGCACTGATTTCAGATCAGGCTGTTCAGGGCTTTGTCTAGTTGGGTCTTGAAAAGCTCCAAGGATGGAGATCCCTCAGTCTTTCCAGGCCCGTTCTCAACACTTGCCTGCCCTCACAGGGAAAACTAGTTTTCTTATATCCAGTGAGAACCTCTCCTGTTTCAATTTATGACCACTGTTTCCCATCCTCCTGACATGCAGCTCAGTGAAGAGCTTCGGTCCAAATTCTCAACAACCTCCTTGCCAGTACTGGGGAGACCTAATAGCAGCTCTCCAAAGTCTTTCCTTTTCCAGGATGAAGAGACWCAGTTCCCTTAGCCCCTCCTCATATGTTCAGCCCCCTGACCAGTTTGGTGGCCCCTGCCGGACTTGCCCCAGTTTATCAACACCTGTCTTGTACTGGTGAGCCCCACACTGAACCCATGATTGCTGAGTAAGGGGAATAATCACTTTCCTCCATCTACTAGCTATAATACCATGAGTACGGTCCAAGACGCTATTCAAGTCTCTGGGACCACCAGCCTGGAGGCACAGTCCTCCTCAGCACGACTTCTTGGCATGAAGTGGCGTTTCAAATCAARTGTTCAAATGCATCAAATGAGACACTCAAGGATTTGGGGAACCCATAAGGAGGGATGTTTGGAAACATCACCAACCCCACAGAACTCACAGCCTGTTGCCGAATTCCCGATGCCAGGATGGTTTCCAGGGTGATGTTGATGTAAGCGCTGTAGTAAGGATGAGCTGGTGGCAGCCCCTGGAAGTTCAGGATGAGTGATGTGTTGTCCTTGATCACCTCTAGCATATCTGCCAGCTTGCAGACTGACTGGTTGGCAGCTTCCAAGTAGTCAGACCTTGAAAGAGACCCAGCCGTCCAGAAAGGGTCGTTCTGAAAGCAAAGCACAATCCCGCATTAGTGCCACAAAGCCCAGACTCCTCCAATACAGGTGAAGACCCTTTTCTATCCCACCCTGGCAACAGCTGACAGCTACACTTGATGACCATCTTGCAGCTTGCTGAAACTCCATGCCTCAGTTTCCTTACCCAAGGGGAGGTCACTAAAAGCAAGGTGTGCTGGGCAGGTCACCCCATTTTCAGGGGGACAGCAAAGCTATACGGCAGTAATGTAATTTTCCAAGGTAGTAAGCTAAAAATGTATTTTCTCACCACTATGTGCATAATCACCAAGGATTCTTCAGAATCCAAAAATAAAAAGGACCAGCTATTATATAACTAAGGAGCTATGGGCTGTTGGAAGAAATGGGTTCCTGACTTAAGGGCATTCACAAATGGCTCTGCTTCAAAGTACATCCCAAAAAGCAGCCTTCCAGCTGCTGCCTTGGCCCTTCTCATCTGGCAAGCAGCAGTTTTCCCTGCATTCCCAYTCCCACCACCACATCTGCAGGCCAACCAAGTTTCTGTGCAGCAGCACAYGCAGCTGTAATACAAAGACATCCCCATCACACCTCCAGACCAGCTCAGATCAGAACAGCAGTGAAGCTATGGTGGTTTCAGGCTTCCACCAAGCAAGCACCCAGAGATCTCCAAGCAGGCACGTGGAAGTGGTATTTGAGCTTGCATCACTGCAACGATGCCTCAGCAAGCCACGTTCAAGCTTGCACGAGTGTGCCAGAGTGCTGCAGCCCTCCTTCCAGACCACAGCTAATGCTCTCCAACAAGGTTATGGCCGCTGGCCAGAGAGCAGCTTGGCAAGAAGAAATCCCACCTGCAACATGGCTGCATGCCAAAGGATGGGTCAAACCCATCCCACGGCARTTCTTCCCCACTTGGACTTCAAAGGCTGAATTTCTTGCTTTTTCTTTGTAAAGACAATTGGTCTCCAAAAGTAAATTAAAGAAAAAGGAACAGCATATAACACGCTGTATTTTCTGTTATCTTTATAATCATATTCCCCCTCCTGGGGGTCTTGAAGTTCTTTGTGGTGTCAACCAGGCATGAAGGCCCCTTATTCCAGGTGGTGGAAGAGGCACAGAAAGACAACATGTCTTTTAGACCAAGTCTAAGTTTAGTAGAGGACAGAACTAAATGTGGTTCACTGTCCAGCTGCACGTCAGACCACTCCACCAAAGAGATGGATCTACACCTCTCCACTTCAAAGAGGGTTTAGGCATGAGCTTTCATCCCACGGCCATGGCTCCAGGACACCCTCTCCATGACCATACACACCTGTAGGAACCACTCTCCAGCATTGAGCTTTTCCAGGTCGGTCCAGTTGAACATGGAGGAGTGCTCGTAGGCCCGCTCTGGAAACACTTCCTCCACGTTTGTTGTTCTCCTGAGTGTCTTGTCATGCATCAGAAACGGCACTCCGTCATAGCTGCAAAGACAGTCAGAGGCCCCATTACAGGTGGAGGTGCACAACCACATACGGAGTACTAAAGAAATGCCCGTTCCCACTCCAGCCGCTCTCATGGCTTCACATCAAAATCATTGTGAAGATCTTGACCAGCTTAACACATCCCCAGCATCCGCAAGACCAGTTGAAATGAGATGCATCCAGAGGAAGAAGTCTCTTAGATACCTGTCAGATGTTTGCAGTCATCCAAATGCTGACATAACCCTACCCATCCCTCCCTCCCTCCCTCCTCACCACTCCACTACCCCCTCAAAAATTTCTAGAGTGCCAACTTGGGTAGCTTGGACAAGAACACCCACCCCGAATGCTCACGYTGACTAAAGCTTTCTGCAATGTCTGTAGCTCCCAATAATGTCAGAGGTTTTCCATACCCTGTATACACAGACATACACACAAACTATACTCAAATTGTTAATAGTAGATTATGAGTATGATTTTCAAAGGCTCTCAGACTATATGGGTAGTTAATGTTCACAGGCTTTCAGCAAGATGCAAGAGCTCCAAGCTACCAAAATTGCTCTGAAATTGCCTTTTCCAGTTGAAAACTGGTTTCAGGAAACAGCTATGCTCACRTGAGTTGTTAAGTTCATGCATCTTAAAGAAAACCTGCCTCTCAGATGAAACTAAATAGCCAAATGCATGCCCTGTGGTTTTTTAAGCCACCTAGATATTACAGAGCAATGGTTCTGGGAAACCTAAAAAGCTCTTTAAACGTTCTTCCAGCCCCATTTTCTGTGACTGGATCAGTGGTAACACCACACAGAGCAGTGATGGTTTCTATCAAGGGCAGGGGACAGTTGTCCGCACTCAGAAATCAAGATAAACCCAGCACAGCCAGCCTGATTATAATGACATTTTCCAAATCAAGGAGCCCAGTTTCGTAATAGGAGACTCTCAAAGTCTGGAAGGGAGATGGGGTTAAAGTACAAACCCCATTTGAATTAGGAGACAACCCAGAGCACTCACCCCCGGAGCTAGAGGGAAAACAAAGAACAATTTTAGATTATTGAGCAAACGCTGCCTCAGCTTTACCATGGCCTGCAGAAGTCCCTTATCACAAAGGTCACTAGCATCTTTATTTGCTATTTCTAGCGTGCACTGTGCCAACTACTTCCCCCTCAGCCCAAAGCAACACGCTGACACAGCAATACCATGCTCAGCAGCACACCATGTTGCTGCAATCAGAAGGGTTTTTAATAAATACAGTTAAAAAAGAAAAAGAAAAGATGCTAATCAACTGCAGAATTAAGAGTGTGGAGTGTTTAAGGGAGACAGGAGCTCAGGTCTTAACATCTCATAGCAAAGCATCATCAGATACTGCTAAGCCTTAACCACAGTGCGGGGCACTTAACATTCGCTCCCTCCTGTCTAATCCTTCCCCTTACAGAGCCACTCAGCACTACCCAAGGCTAACCACAATGTATTAGCGGGCACAGGTTTGAAAAAATAATTCAGAGACAGAAAGCAGAGCTTTAGAAGAAGAGATGTGGGAGGAGGCAGGAAATGAGAGAGGAACACGCAGTGATACTACGCTCCTGCTGCTTGAAGCAAAGTTGGCTTCATAACCAGTGCTGGCTTTATAACCAGGGCCACACAGTTTGGGGTGTGTAATGGATAGGTAGCAGGATGTGACAGGTCTGAGTGCATGTCCAAGCAGCCCACATATGGCTGATATGTGCCTAGAGAAATATGGAGACATCACAGGAGGGATGTTCTGGGGACATCCCAGGTGGAGTGGGCCCATCAAGCCACAGGCACAAAGAGCATCTTTCAAAGCGATAAGGACAGCAATGGGTGTTGTGCCGCAAACCCTTCCTAAAGTTGCTGCCGGCTGTTTTGATAGCTCACTTTTTGGTCTGAAGGTCAATGGAGTCCTCTTTTTATAAAGACGCTTGGGTCTCCTAGAAAGGGGCTCAGATAATTGGGCCATCAAAGGCATTGTTTAAGCTATGGATGCTTGGAGTGCTCCTCTGGGATGGATGATGAGTGTCAACATGGAAAGCTCTTGCAGTCCACCTTTCCCCTTGGCCAGCRCTAATGGAAGCAACCAATTCAGCCACCGCATGAGCTGAGTGCTCATTTGTGAGTGTGGACAGTCAAGTAGCTGGCCCTTTACAACAGTTAATGAACTGCTTTTTCAAAGCAGAATTGTATTGCAAACATCCCAATTCATCTTTCATCCTTCCATGATGACCTTCCACTCCCTAGGTGGAAGAAATTCCTTTATTTTTTTATATCATTTGCTCTCAAACAATTATACAAAGAACAAAAAAGCACCCTAACAATTAAACTTCAGAAGCCCATCTTCCACCAGGCAAAAATATCTTCCCATCAACACCAACCTCCAAAGCGGTCAGAGAAAAAGAAAATATCAGCTTTGAGTCTTTCTTGTATTTATAACTGGAACTGAGACAAACTGAGAGATCACCAAGATAAGGCATTACTGTTCCCTTCATGCCACTTCTGCCCTCTTGCATATCTATGTAACACATGTAAAAAACACAATTCAGAAAAGGAACAAGAATATTAAAGAATTATCAAACTCCTGGAACAAAGCACGGTTCTTGAAATAACCTTCTCTAAATCCTCTCTAAATAGGCCTTGTCAATTCAGCTTAACATTTGCCTGCAAGGAATGACTTTCTGACAGTCAACAGTATCACCGGGTTCCTCCTCCCCCCAGCATTAGTGACATGCGAGGGAGGGGAGGAGGAGAAAGGGCTTACTCCTGGGCTGCTAAATTCTTGTGACACTTTTGCAAGGCCGGTAAAAACCGTCCTGAAGACTTGCAGTGCAATGAAGTCAGTTTGGCATCTCCGCTCTCTCTGCTCCTGGGGCATGCCAACAAAAGTCCCATTTAAGCCATTCTGTCTCTCTCCAAGGCCAGCTGACTTCAAGCCAGGCTAGAAACCAGGTGCTGTGTTTCACTGCAATAAAGCAAACTAGGATAAACTAGGTATCCAGATTCCTCCACCTGGACAATTTCACCTTTAATCATGATCTCAGTGAAACCATTAGTAGCATCTGTGCATTACAAATGGAGACAGCTAGGAGATATTGGATACGTTCACCATGAGAGCCCTTTTCAGTGGGAAGAAGCGGTAACAACCAGACCCACACCAGATAGGAAAAACYCACCAGCATGGTTTGAGCCATCCACAGAGAGTCTGAAACCAACCAGCACACTGGCTTACCTCAGTACAACATCAGCTTGGACTCCATACATCTTCTGCTCCACTGCCTTCTGGAAGGACATCAGAGTGTTTTCTGGTGCCAACTATGGGGGGCGGGGGGGGGAAGAGCAATGAGAGATTAGTAGTAAGTGGAAAAGTTTATGAAGCAGTGTCAGCGAGGATGCTGGGAGGAAGGTTTAGGGATATTAGGGAGCCGACACAATCTTGTTTTGCAGATTACGAAGTGGCCAGTTACACTGGAGTACCAGCGTCCCCCAGGCAGAATTGCGTCTTTCTGAAGTCTGAAGRTGACCAATACATTTGCCTCCACTGATGGTCTTTCACACATAGGACAGAGTTCAATGCAGAGTTATCAYGACCTCCAATACCAGAAACCCAGCTACCTCGAGGTCTGGTGCAAAATCAGTGCATGAGAGATTTGCTCACCAGCGTGAGCACACCAAACGGTGGCTTGCTGCAGATCCCCAGAAAGTGATTGTTAATGTGATGCCAGTTCTCCRTCCACAGGTTATACCTAGAGCTATCTAAAACACCTTAACAGTTCTTCATTCTCCTACTTTCTAAGCAATTGCTTAGAAATTATCTAAGTAATTGCAATGCCATTATAGAAAGAAGAAAGTCCACAAACCAGGGTATTATCCATAGCATGGAGAACAACTAGACCACAGGTTCTGTAGCATACATTTTATTTCCACATCTACTCATTCAGTRAAGTCATCTATTACTCTCTAAAAATCAGATGATTTCTCTAATAACAAATGTTCTAGTTAGTTTTAACAACAATTTWAAAAAAAGGCCTTAAACCTAGAAAATTTATCCCTATAGCTATCACAGATAAGGACTCAAATTTTATTTCAAATTCATTCCTGTTGAATGGAGCAGATGGTARCAGAATTCTGGTTTGTTTAAAAACAGTACAGTGTGAAGACAAATACTTTGTTTTTCTACAAAACCAGTACAGTATAGCTAGTCCCAAAATGTCCATAAACCAACAACAGGCAGACCAGAAAAAAAAAAATAAATAGACAACTATGGAGAGAAAAACTGGCAGGTTTTCTGCACTGAAACATGAGCACATCAAAATAAAGCTATTTTTAAAAATAAYTTTCTTTTTTCCAATTTTGCTTTCAGGTTTAGAGCACCTGTAACATCCTGTTTTTCCACTCATCTCTACCACCACCAGGATCAGTAAGTTTCCATCAAGACACAATGAGCATTCACAACCCATGATTTTCAAGAATTACTCAGAGTTTGGAAAGAGGAATAATCAGAACAAAGACCTAAAWGCACCATGCAAGCAACATGCACAATAAATACAAAAAACTGCTGAAGAGTTTAAGGCGTCTCTGAGAATCATTTGTTTTCTTAATAGCTGAGGACCTTACACGCGCAGGTCAGCAAAGCTTTGCGATAAAATAATCGGACCAAATGTCAGCAACAACCTTCACATAGCTCYGATATCTCTCTACTGAATTCCTCTGGCTCAAGCCATGCAGCAATACTAGTTTGTTTTTCTTTTTGTTCAACCAAGGCAACASAGATATATGTTATCTTCCTAAAAAAGCTCCCAATCAAAGCTTGACTTGTCTAGGAGAAGAGAGAAGCAAGGCCCCCATCACACCCTCTTGCACAGCCCAGCGCTGGGTCATGCAAGGTCGGGCTGAAAGAGCTTTTTGCAATATATCCACCATGCCCAGAGCTGTCAGCAGGGAGCAGCAGCCACATAAAGATCTAAAGATCCCATCCAGGCAGGCCTGCTCCATCTCCTTGGGTTGCTTTCAGCATCTCCTGTTTCCCTCCCTCCCCCCAGCCCAAGTAGCTCAGGTTTCTTCAAGGATAACACTGCAAGGTGATCCTCTCTCTACAGGRTAATGCTCAATATTTGCTTTCAGAGATTGCAGCAATCACAAGGAAATAAAGTGTGTAGTGTTCAAACTAGAGACAACTGAACTAGAGAAACCAAAGGGTGATGCAAGACCACCAGCCTGAGTCAGGAAGGGTTGCCGGGTGGATGCGACGCAAGTCCCAGCTCAAGATGTGACACCACACCAAGCAGCAACTGAACCCACTCCCCTATAAGCAGTCTCGCCAGGGATGCGGACATAGAAGGAATAGAAAAGCAAAGTGTGTTGAGTTGTAAATCACCTCTCAGGCTAAGGGAGACTGGAAAGGGCAGGTTGGACTACCTCCACKAAGCAGTCAACATAAAACCCTGCGACAAGGGTAGGACGACACTGCTGTTACCCACCTACACAATGAAGAGCTCATATTGCATGAATCAGGGCTAACGAAGGCAAACAGGCATGGCTACAACAGTATTCCACCTCTGTAGAGGTGGACCAGCATGACCAAGGTCTTCTCRTGTCTTACCTGTACACCAAACCCTGGCATAGCAGAATCCTAACCCAGAGAGGGCACAGGCTCTACTGTTTGGTAACAAGATTAAAAACGCTTCTTGCCTCTTTCCAGTGTATTTCAGTTTCTGCAGGGCCAGGGTCAAGCCTTGCTTGGACACCAGCCCTCCTGAGATGCAGTTGGTTTGAGATGCAGGGGAAGCTTTAACCTAAATGATAGGGGAGCCCCAGCCTCCACTGCTGGAGGCACTCGAAGGAAACACGGAKCCAAACAGATCTGAGGTGGCAAGTCAATACGCAAGAGCCTCCGTCAGCTGGACTGGGGAAAAGTAAATTTAGGCAGAGCTGAGACTGCACGCAGAGGTGATAGATGAAAGCCAAATAGGAAAACAGCCTTTTTGGGATGGGATTCCTGTTTGCCAGACTAGACAAATTTGACCATGTAAAGATAGTAGTGATGTTCATGCATCTTAGGGGCAGTGCTAAAAGACAGGTTGCAGCGRGCTAAAAACTGAGATTTTCTCTGAGTTTTAAAACTCAGTGCACTGTAACTGTCCCATCCTCAGCACTCAGACAGATGCCACTGAGCTTAACCCCACGGAGAGACMACCTCAGCCCCAGGAGAGGAATATCCCACTCCTGCCTCATCTCTAGCCCCTACAGAGCCTGCAGAATATGCTTYACCCTTCAAGAAGGGCAAAACTTAACTGGACTCTACCAGGGCTGCATAYGGCTGCTCAGCTACGAGACACATCCATTCCTTTCCCAGACACATCTGATCCCAAACAGAAGTTAAATAAACTTACAAAACTCTGGCCAGGTCTGTGTTGAAAACTGCAGCTGTRCAGAGGAAGCAGCATTTTAAAACTGTTTTAAGGACAGGTTGTTACTTAAGGTCCAACCATCCAAATACACGCTTAGGAGCTGTAACATCATCTTCGTCACAACACCACCAGAAGTGAAGAGCATCACAGATGGATGAACATCTCTGGCTGCTCTTCATTAACAAACAGCACAGACGCCAGCAGAAGTGCTCTCCACAACACCATGCCCCACAATGGCRTGTGCTGGGTAGTCTCTGTAACGCCACAATGCTATTACTTGACAGCCCAACTCYCTGTATGTCAGAAGCTTTTGAAAAGTAGATTATAAGCCTTCCAGGCAAAGATGTCATCTTCTTGCGAGCATGTGGTGGGTAAGCTCCTAACCTGGCCGGAGCCAGTCACCCTTATATAAATAATTGCATCTCCAAATGAGTCCATCATCGATGCAGAAAGCTGTCGTCCCTGGTTTCTAAACCTCTCGGTCGATCCTCGCCTCGAGGGGACTGAACAAGCCACTCACACCAATGACATAACCCGGTAAAGGTCAACCAGAAAGCCAGGAAAGCAAACTGTAACCCTGTCCCCTAAAATCAGATGCTGCCTATTCCTGGAGGTTCCCCTGGCACCACTTTGGAGGCGGGATCTCTCTGTACCAGGAGTTCATACCCCTTACAACGTGAGGTTTTTGTGAAAAGAAAGAATCTGAGTAACAGGTATTTCCATCATCCCGGCCTGTCTCTGTCTCCCTCCAAGAAAGAGGAGCTGAAGCCCCAAATTCAGCATGTTTAGGGCAGAGGTGCATCCAAGCGGGACACTTGCTGGCACAGAAGTTACTTGCTGAGATTAGTGCTGATTTTTTAAAAGGTTTTACAGCAAAACTGCAAGAAGTAAATAAATACATAATCTTTCTGCTTGTATTTCTCTCCGTCTCCCTCCAGTTTCTTTGATGGGTTTTCCTCCTTGATGCAATACATTCAGGCACGTTATGTCTAAAACCCATATCCAGGTTTGCAGTGATCCAGTGCAACTGGACACAACCAGTTTCTTAAAAAGCCGGTGCTGAAGTGAAGGAAGCCCTGGTGCACAAAGCAATGATTTCACTCCAAAGCCTCTGTCCTACATAAACCATGCCAACATCCGCTGAAAGCCACAGACAGACCCCGTGCAGGGTTTCTAGCAGCTGTTCCTTCCCTTCGCGCTTGGTTTGATAGGCTCATCCCTCRCAAAAATCAGGCTACTATTCATTTCTTCCTACTACAGAGACACAGCAAGTAATTTCTAGAAAATTACCCGTGAACGAACTCGTTTTCGCTACTTTTGTGCATAGAAGTCAATTGCAAATGCTTTCAAATGGAGTCAAAAGCTTTGGACCTTCCTTAACGAAGATTATGAAAGCGTGCTAGTTAGAGCAACATAGCCTCGCTACAGTTGGACATCACCACCCTGTATTTTTCCCTCTAATTAGCCACCTTGCCAGGCCTTAAAAAAACCAACCAAACAAAAAACCACTGCATCATTTGCATGTTGGGGAGGCTAACGAAGAAACTTGCACAGAAGAACCGAATTTGTTCCAAACTAACTGCAGCCACTGCACACCTCTGGCACTCTGCACTGAAGGATTTGATCTTTGCTTCACCAACAAGCTTTAAGGATATTTTCTCATCCTTTTGGAAACATGAGCATCATTTTAATTTTTTTTTAATTTTCCCTCCCTTACCTGTCCTTTCCAGTATCAATCTCCTCGTGAGCGAATAATTGGACTAAAAACACAAGGTACGATTAGGGCGATACCTGAAAAATGGTATTTTCCTTCCTGCAAAAAGATGCCCTTTGGAATTTCCTTGTATGGGACTTAGTGTGGATCTGTCACTGTGCTGGATCTCAGCATTAGGGTCCCATCAYGCCAGGTCACTATGAGGCAATAACAATACTGTTTAAAACAAAATAAAAYGTCTTGAATCCCCAGGAATTCAAGGTATTTTAGAGAGCACCCATATCTAGCATTTCTGGAAACAGCTCAACTAGACTGAAAGGAAGTGAAAAAGTGCAAAACAAAGAGAAAAAAAAAGTATTGCCTTAGACAACAGGATAAACTCATAAGCAAAAAGCCACTAGGGATTTAATAACTAGATACAGGAGATGAGACCACATTATTGTACTGCACACAAAAAARGCTGAAGCTTGATTTAACGAAAGACTACCTAACCTTCCGTAGATTTATTTCAGTGAACACAAGTCTTACTCCAGGTCTGACAGAAGATGCTAATTGTGATTGTTTGTTACTATTGATCAGACCAGCAGACAGGTTAACTGGCCATATTTTTAATAGGTGGGGGTGCATAAGACGTACAGCAAACCAAATGCTTCTTGATTTCAGCAGCACAAGCAGTAAAGACCAAAGCATTTCAGAGCCTTTAAAAAACAAAGCCATCCCAAATAGGCRGTGGCAAAGTTTTGGTACTCAAGGTAAAAAAAAATGAAATAAAGGCCCTCAAAACCACCAAGAAAACAAAAACCCCAAAGCAACAGAAAGAAATCACCAGTTCTTCTTCATTAGCTGAAAGGTCTCCAATAAGCCCCAGTCCCAACCAGAAGTCTTCATTACTGTTTCTATCGATAGTTGGCACCACAAGATGACAAAACAGCATCTCTGTGAGAACACCAACATATATTGGAGGCTTCACCTTCAGGTGTCARAAAACCAAAAACAAAACAAAAAAAACCCCACTCCACATATGCAAGGCCATACTTGCTGGAATTTCCCCGGGAACAGCATGACATGCTCCCTGTCGAGGCAAAACATTCCCATGCAGTAACCCAMCAGGGAAATTAAACGTTGGCTGCCCACCAAAGTACTTTGTCCCAGCAACGGGTACTTTTCCACTCTGGAGTTGTGCAAAGCCAATGAGTCAGCACCGCCGAAAAATGCTCCTCCCGGCACGGTGCCTGCGCCCGGCATCATCTGCCGTGCARGAAGGAGCTCGACGGCATGGGCGCCGCGTGCTTCGCGGCACGTGGACCGCGGTTTCGGCACAGTCTTTCCCAGCGCTGTTAAGACACGCCGAAAGCCAGCTGTACGGATGGTTTGCCAAAAGCGTTTATTTCGATGCTATTTGTAGCCTCCGGCTCTGAAATCAAGAGYTGTTCTTGCCTCTGACATGCTTGGATGGTTTCCACAGGTTTAGCCTGATTGTTTTTACACCAACCAGTATCTTTTTGGTCCCAGTAATGGGAGGTGAGTTTCCAGGCTTCGTGAAGGTTTCCAAGGAGACAGATACACCTCTTGCTTAGGTAAGCCCTTGCTATTATTAATCCTTTGAGTGATTTACCTACAATTTGAGATCAAAGATCATCATTATGAGCCTAATTATTTTTATAAGGAATGTATATTTAGGACTAACAACCTAAAAGCAAGTAGGATTCAACATTATGGACAGCATCTTCTTCAGATTCCAGAAGCAAAGACAACCTGCCTCAACCTGAAGCACCATGTGAGGAAAGACATTTGGGAGAAGACTTTAAAGGTGCAAATGGCAGTAGAAGTTGGTGTCCTACTGGATGAAATTCCTCATTTCCATCTCAGATTTGGTCCCAGCTTTTGCCTTCTACCCTTGTTTTGGCTTATCCTCAGCGTAAGTGGCATATCTACCATCACAGGAGAAGACGGTCAAGTCTATTGCCACTGAAGACAAAATGTAACTAGATTTCTGTAAGAAGAATAAAAAAGATGGAAGACCAAAGACAATAGACACCTGCTCATAAAACCATCTGAAAAGTTTAACRTATCAACATTCAAAATTTACAGAGAACCCCACCTCATGTTTTGGGGTGTCAGACKATTCCTGTACCCATCAGGACAAGACCCTTTCAAGCCAACAGACATCAGGTGAGGGCTGGAGCCCTCAGTTCCCAGCACATTGCTGCCACAACCCTGATGCTCTCCTAATGGGAGTCCAGAAGGACAGAAACAGATCTGGARAYTGAATAATTAATTTTAAAAGAGCCTTTGAAAAGAAACTGATTGATTAACTAAATGCCTRCTAAGAGAAAGGGTTTTCAGATAGCACCCTGATGGGAACAGACATTTARCATAGCAAAAAGTGGGCATGACTGGATGACATTTAGGCAAGGGAAGGTAGGAGGAGTCATGCAGAAGAGTCTTTCTAGCAGTGAGCTAAAGCTTGTGGGAGAACAGGATGATACCAAAGGGACATTGCTTGGAGGAGCACTACCACTACAGACAAACAGTCAGCCAGTGTGGAACCAGTAGCATTCCTGTACTGCAAAAAGCCACACTTCATCTAGGTATAGATGCCAGGATGGTTTCTGATTTTCTCTTGCTATTTAAAATACAAGGACTTTTTCCCTCCTCCAGTGTTTCAAGACAAATTATATGAGCCATACRGCCTCTGGTTCCTCACTTTTTTCCTCCACAGAACAAGGACAGCAGTTGAGTCGCACTCACGCAGGCGCTGTGAATGCTGCYCTTAAAAATCCTAAAGGCACAAGAGAAGAGAGACAAGGTGTGTGCATGCACGGAGGWAAGCAGGCTCTGGAGTGCACAGGAAGATCGTAGCCTTTGTTTGAGGAGCAGGCTCCATGCACTGATGGATCAGTATCCCTCGGTACTGTATCCCTYGGGAAGTGCACACATCTACAGCTTTCTTGGGAAACTCTCCATTTCACCACCTTTTGCCCCATATACCATATACCATGTCCCCAACAAATCCTTTGTTTCAGGACAACAAGCGTCTTCATCCATCCCATGGATGCCCTTTGCTGGCTTTTGTCAGAAGAGCACTCAGTTGTATTTGTGTCTTTCTAGTATAAGAGCGTTGGACATGCAAATATAATATTACGGACCMAGTCCTGCCAGACGGGCAAAGCAACCAGCTATCAGGCTCTATCAGAGARCACATTTGTCTGCACAGCAAATCACTTTTGTCTTGCTTCAGGAGATTTGAAGGCAAATACTGCATCGCTTTTTATCATCTCCAGTCCCACTAGATCTAGTTTCACCTCAGGTCTCAAACTCCCAGGCTCTGCAGACTTTTGATCTTGACGTTGCCCAAGGGAGGATGTCTGTGTCCTACAGCCCAGTCTCCAGACTCTTCTCTGGGCTATTTCCTCCTCCCCAGCTTCACTTGRCCATTTCTCCAAACTAAATCTACGTACAGTTGGGCTCAACAGCAAAGGCATAGCAAGCAGGCCTGTGAAACAAGACCCTATTAGCAGAAATGCCTTCTGGCAAGGCTTTAAAATCATTCGTTTCCAAGCAGATTTGACTTAGTACAACCTGAGGACTTGCACTGAGCTCTTCAAAGTCAACGTGACGTTTGATATAGTGAAAAGCTGGGCATAGATGGAAGTACAGAAGGAAGGTTTGATCACCTCTCTCTGGTCCTCATCTTTCTTACCCCATCTCAGCTTTGCCATTCGAGGGCACAGTCGGAGGACACTCACTATACATACAGCAAAGGCAAAGCAGTTCTACAAGTCTACTGCTAACACATCATGGGACATGCAGACTCTTGCTTGGAGGTTGGAACAAGGCTCGCTAGTCTCTGATCTTGTTTCTTGCGGGCTTCAGAGCAAACCATCTGCTGCTAACAGACAAGCAGCTCTATGTATCAGGGAATGGTGAAGGATGCACCCTGCTGAACAACACCTGGGCCACAGTTCCACACACAGCACTGAGTGTCCTCCACTACTGCTCTTGATCAACCTTTGCAACCCTCTGCACCCTAACATGCAAGCAGCATCTTCCCAGATMGGTTTATTCCATACTGCAAGGAGTGTTTGCTGGCTCCAAGGAAGAACACGAAGCAAAGCAAAGGGCCAAGTCTCTGCTGGGAGTCTTGCTCCAGAAAAGGTTTATGTAAACTATCTGGAAGATAGATGGAAGTTGTCTGCTGTTTAGTTTCTTTAGAAGGCTATGGGGGGCACACAGGCCTGGAAACCCCACAGGAAGAAAATCTCCTAACAGGTTTTGTTATTTCCTGCCATGCAGAAAGCATGCAGAGCCCAGGTTCTCACTCGGCTGTTTCTGGCCTTCATGGTTGATACAAACTCAGTGGGACAGGAAAAAGCATTTATCATGCCCAGAACTTCATTCCACCACCCACGGAGGCAATATAGTTAAAAGTGACGCAAATTAAGCTGGCATTTCAAGGGATTGCTTCAAGAAAGAAATCATTAAAAGTAGAGAACTAAAATAAAATAATTCTGTGTCATGACAGGTGTTTATCTTACCTAGCAAACTCCTAGTGCGCATTCTCGAATTTGAAGAGGAGCTCAAGCACGCTCCAGCCTGCCAAATAGGTTCTGACAGCCTATACAGATATTTCTTCTGCTTTGAATGTCAGCAAAAAAGTTAGTTGGATGCCTTAAAAAAAAAAAAAAAAAATACATTTGCAAGGCCAGTGCCTACACTGCAGTACACTATCTTGTCTGAAGTCAATCAACCAGCAGAGAGAGATGGAGGTGCAACCATTCAACACACCTAAGTACAGAAGCAYCCAAATTAGAGACCCAGACCAGTATGACCAAACACCACAGGACAGCTTTATCCAAGCCCAGGGCTGTGCCCAAGCCAACATGCTCCATCTTCAGCCTTGGACATGTCCAGAAACCTTGGAGAAGAAAGGACTATATGATTATGATTTCAAGGTCTACCCAGAGGCAGATGACAGGAACGTTTCATCACCTCACCCAGTCTCATGATGATCTGCAATGCAAGAGTACCATGAAGTCATGTAGGGTCAGCACAGCTTGTTTGTTTGTTTGTTTTTGCAGATTGCCACATACTCAAGGCATCTTGCTGTGAGCTGAGTCTAAACCACTGCTGGCGAGGTTCTGCAAAGGACATGAAGACTGAGCCTCAAGCTCTAAAAAAAAAAAAAAAAAACACAACACCCCAAACTTCTACTGCTGCAGCTCAAGGGCCAAGCCTGGAGAGCAAAAAACAGCAGAACTAGCAGCCAGAAAAATGCCATGGCACAAATCACCCTGAGCAAGGCAAGGATTGCCCTTTTGTTTGTAAGGCATCTAGAACATCTGGGGCGTGACTCGACTCTGGGTTCATGCACTGATTTACCACCACAGTAATTCTAACCAGGAGGGGTGCCTCAAAGTTATAATTGTCATATATATTCTGTGGAGAGCAGCCTGGAGACGATCAGATCCGGTACCATCCTTTACACAGGCAGAAGAGTCAGACAACACAGTACTAATAATGTGAGACTACTCACCATCGGTGCTCCGCGGTGACCTATAATGGCTGGCTTTGGTCCCAGAGCCTTCCTCTCCATTATGCAAGGGGACGAGATGGTGAGAGGGACGAGGTAAAGTGCAACTACAACTGCGAGGTATGCAGTGAACATCAGCATCTGAGAAGCTGAGACAGAAAGAGAGAGAAAGAGCTGGTGAAAATGTTGGTCCTGACCTCCTCACACCACAGGAGCAAAGTCAAGATACCTTCGTCTTCCTCCAGAGGAGAGACTGGTCTACAGCCGTTGCCCCTAGTACAACAGCAGAGCTCTGTGTTTAYGGAAAAACATACTCTATTTTAAAAAATCTCTTTGAGCTAATCAAGTCCTGAGGGAGGTTTTCAGTTCATTTTGTGTTGGGGAAACAAAAAGTTAAGCGAATTGCTTAAAGTCCCGGTAATGTAGCCCAAAATACTACTGATTTCCAGCCCTTTGGGTGGGACAGCACCAAATTTTGCCCTGCCTGACAGCAGAAATAGATCACCAGTAAAACATATCTACAAATAAGTCATGGCACCATGTCGGTGCGTTTAACATCACTTGGGTTTATATCACTTGTGTTTACATTGGTGGTTCACCAACACCACCCATTTCAGCCAGGGTAACGCCACTTTAACTGCTTCTGCATTAGTATTTGTGCCATCCAGAACTGAGTTAATTTGCAATAACGTTTTACTGATTAAGTTGGACATGTTTAAATAAATCCTTGGGTTGTGCTGGTGCTGCACTCCCCGGGGTCTTTGCCAGCAGCAATATTACAGGACGGGCAAATGCAGCAAAGAGGGTGCTGGCTGCAGCGCTTGGGGCCAGATGAGCAGCCCTGCCTCCCACGCCATGCCTCAGCCGCCCGCCTCCAACTACCAGTGACTTTTCACAAAGTCCAAAGGATCCGGGAATCTTTCGAAGGTGCTGACAGCGGAACAGAAACACCCCTTGTTCCCAACAGAYGCGTATTCCTCATAAAGAACAACAGGCACCTTTGAACTCCTGAGCTATTTGGAGTCACTTGAAACCACAGATATGAAAGCATAAGACTACCTTTTTTTTTTTTTAAATATTATTTATTTTTCAAACTCATTAAGGCTTTGAAACTCAAGGGAGAMCCTCCAAAAAAACCCTTTAAAACAAATATTTGCCGTGGATGCAAGATGGAGAAGGCAGGGKTTTTTTAGGGGAAGGACAGAACAGCCCAGCTCTGGTCCTGACCACAACTGATCTGGTTTCACACATAAACAAACTGCTTTTTGTTTCCAGCATCTAATAGCCTCATTCAAACATGTTCCTACAAGCCAGAAAGTAACACTAGTAACTTTGCCAGCTAATTTTTCCCCCTCTCTGGAAGAGATGTCAATCACCCACAGAGCATTCAAGGAACTCAATGGCATCCTGCTAAGTGAGTTCATGCTGTGTCCTGCACCATAAAGGTATGGTGCCCTGGAGTTGTGCATTACCAGCATCAAAACCTCCAGATGGACACAGGACATTATCCTGACCCAATTGTTGCTCCCTCCAGGAACACCACACACCAATCAACCTAATTGTCAGCAAAGTCTGGTCCCTTCCTTCCTGGCACTGCAGTTCAGAGATTAAACAGCTCAGATTCAGACTAAAGGCAAGCACCATGTGAAATGCACAGGCTTCCGTATATTTTTATCATTGGACTGCACCCACAAGGAAACGACACCCCAGCATGGGTCACAGACCATGTTAAAATGGAGCTGAAGACCTCAACCCAGCCATGCATATGTGGGAACTGAGACCACGCACAAAAAAMCCCAAATTAAATACATGCATGAAATGCAAGCAAAGTCCATACTGTTCAATTTGAGGTTGGATGGTCTGTATGGAAGAAGCTCTCCTGGTGACCACCCAAGCCAAGCGAGCAGGACAGATAAATTCCCACTTTCTACAACATGACAACACCAACGACAATATTTAGACGCAAGCCTTCCTTCTCCATTCCTCCTGCTCTTAGTGACCACTCCAGCCTAGTCTTAGTGACCGCTCCAGCCTAGTTTGCGCTCCTGGAAGAGCGTGTTTCTCACACTGCTGTTTGCTACTCAAGCCTTCCAGGGCTGCTTTGAGTYCAATCTGACCTCAGAAGCAAGATTTGAAAACAAGCTACTACTTTTTAAGACACTGTAGCTATTCAAGAAACCTCTATTCTCCAGGTTCGAAAAAATTAGCATAGGGGGAACCAAAAAAAAAAAAAGTGTAAATTTGCTCAGTAAAAAAGCCAGTTACTGAAGATTGTCACATGCCTCAAAAATGACAAGAACAGATTGTTGCACCAATGACTGCAGCTGCACCAGTTATTTCCAAAAGATTATTATTAGTGAGTGAAATCTTTTTTTCCCATTACAAGCAACTGTAGGTTCTCACAGAGATTTCAGTTCTTCTCTTCCATTTTTAACACCACCATGTCAAACCGATCTGTACCAAAAAGTCTGCAAACTCCTCCAGGTAAGATACCTTTCACAAATAAAATGACCCTGAAATAACTTTAAAATCCAATGGTACAGAAGAAATGAATGTTTTTCCTTAAAAACAAACAAACAAAAAMCAACCCAGGAGCAGAAAGAGAGAAGGAAAACAGTTTCCTGGCTTATTAAAAACAAACAMACACAAACCCCATTTTCGGGGAACTCAGCTGCAAGATAAAAAGCATGAGGAATTCAGAAGGAGCACATGGAGTTTCTGCTCTAGGCGTAACCACAAATCCTCCCTCAACTGGCAGCCTAATTACATGCTAGGACATATTTAAGAAGAACCAGGTACTGCTTTATTGGCATATTTATAAATCAAGGCAGAGCAGTTCTTTCTTTGAAAGGTCTCTCTGGATATCAAAATTTTTCCATCTTCAGACACCGTTTCCTCATTCTTAACTCCCACTTCTTGGAAGTCTTTCACAAGTGCTGCCAAATCCTTCCAGGGCTTGTATTTTGCTGCAGGTTAAATACCAATTAAAATAATTKTTCTGGAGCTGGCACAAATGTCTGAGAACATCCATGGATGCCCTGAAGAAAAACACTTCTGAGGGCACAAAAGGATCAAATTATTTCACAAGAAAACCTGGAGGAACAGCTCAGGCTTGGGAGACACCTGGCAACGAGGTGGGACAAGGGAGATGCACAGAAGAGCTTATTTCAATGGACAGAACCATCAACAAGAAGAGCTGGGTTCAGTGTGTCCTTCACCACTGTGCTCCCTTAGACCTTTGACCACATCTCAATGTGCATTTAAGGAAGCACCTAACCATCAGGGGACCAGATCTCTTCTGAGCCCTCTGGGTGCTACTGCATCACAAGCAACAAGTCCATGAAGGCTTTCAAAAGCCAGATCCACCTAGAAATGCAGGTGAACAAGAGCCAAGGACATGGGGAAAGGGAGAAGTGCTTATAAAATCCAGAGAAGAACACTGCACGTTAGCTGCAGAGGGTACATTTATGTTTTCTAAAGCAGATCGATGGAAATCTGGATGCTTTTATTCATTGCATCATTGAAAACAGCCTTTTCACCTCCAAGCCTGGTGCGCTTCCAACCACAAAGGAGCAGCCATGGGATCTGGATGCATCCCCAGACCAGATTCACCCACTCCAGTTTCAGCCAGGTTACTCTAGGAGAGCATCCACCTCCCCARCATGGCTGAGCTGGAGGCTGCTGAGGCCAGGGAAGGAACCAGCACTGCCTCCCAGCAGCTGGTTCCCAACGGGACGACCCAACACCCCAACAGCCACCCACCAGCCCCTGACCACCACACAAGGACACGAGYGGTACTCACTGGCTTTCTCCGTTCGTGCAAACTGCCCCGCTATCAACCACGACAGGGCCGTGACCGCAGCAAGTGCTCCTATGTGCAAGAAAGGGGCTGTGGCCTGCAGGACACAAGAACAGCAGAGAAAAAATGATGACAAACATCCCAGCACCTTGCAAATTCCTTGATCCTGCAGGCTCCATAGTGCATCAGACCGCTCTGTTTACAGTTGGATTTCACACCATTCCTATATCAGGCTCCTGCATCTGTTCTGGCCATCTCTTCTTCCAAACCCTTCCATTGCCTTTGGCTCTCGGGCCACTATGAAGGCAAAGCCGGAAAGCTCTAACTGCCTTCTTGGGTACCATCAAGTTTTAAATTTCTTGTAGTCCAGTTGAACACTGGTCAACAGCTCAATGTCCGGATGAAGAACAGTAACAAGCAGTGTCCCTCAGGAGTCTGTATTGGAACCAGTACTGTTTAATATGTTCATCAATAACATAGTGGGATGGAGAGCAAGTTCATAGACGACACCAAGCTGAGTGGTGCGGTTGAAATGCCTGAGGGACAGGATGTCATCCAGACAGACCTAGACAAGCTCGAGAAGTGGGCCTGTGTGAACCTCATGAGGTTCAACGAGGCCAAGTGCAAGGTCCTGCACCTGGGTCAGGGCAACCCCCACTATCAATACAGGCTGGGGATGAAGGGATTGAGAGCAGCCTTGCCAAGAAGGACTTGGGGGTACTGGTGGAGGAAAAGCTGGACACGAGCCAGCAATGTGCGCTTGCAGCCCAGAAGGCCAACCCTGTCCTGGGCTGCATCACCAGCAGCGTGGCCAGCAGGTCGAGGGAGGGGGTTCTGCCCCTCTGCTCTGCCCTGGTGAGACCCCACCTGCAGACCTGCGTCCAGCTCTGGGGTCCTCAGCACAGGACAGACATGAACCTGTTGGAGCAGGTCCAGAGGAGGCCACAAAAATGATCAGGGGGATGGAACACCTCTGCTATGAAGAAAGGCTGAGAGAGTTGGGGTTGTTCAGCCTGGAGAAGAGAAGGCTCTGGGGACACCTTAATGCAGCCTTTCAGTACTTAAAGGGGCTTATAAGAAAGATGGGGACAGACTTGTTAGCAGGGCCTGTAGCAACAGGACAAGGGGGAATGGTTTTAAACTAAAAGAGGGGAGATTCAGCCTAGATATAAGGAAGAAAWATTTTACAGTGAGGGTGGTGAAACCCTGGCACAGGTTGCCCAGAGAGGTGGYAGATGCCCYATYCCTGGAAACATTCCAGGTCAGGTTGGACGGGGCTCTGAGCAACCTGATCTAGTTGAAGATGTCCCTGCCCACGGCAGGGAGGGGTGGACTAGCTGACCTTTAAAGGTCCCTTCCAACCCAAACTATTCTATGAATACACTGGACTGTGTATCACCACGAGAGAAAGTTTGAGACAGATCCTCTGAGTCATGCTTTTGTTCTCCAATTGCTTGCCTAAATCTTTAAAACACAAGAAAAGGGAAGCACTTCTGAGAAATGTTAGTCACTTGTGTGAATGTTACTTTTCCCCCCCCGTATTTACCTATAGTTGTGTACTCCCAAATACACAGCAGTGATCACCAGTAAAATCTCTCAAGTCTTTCATAGGCAAAATATTTTTTGGACCCCTTTTTGAGGAAGTGGAAGAAAAGGAATGGAGAGTAGGTCTATCAAGAAAATTTGTAACTATTTTCCTCTAACACTTATATAGCCGTGCAGCATACCACAAGTCTGTCTTAAAACTGGGCTAGAGCACAGAAGTTGCATTCTTTTTTAGTTATATATAAATTTATGTGCAATGTAAAAATAAACCCAGAGTACTCCTCCCATAGGACTGGGAAGAGCATGATGCTCCAGGCCTGGACACCAACGTCCAGAGCATTGCTAGCCAAACCAAGTGCAGGAATTGCCCTCTCCCTCCAGCAATTCTGAGTCACACCCAGCCTCAGTATTTTCCARCTCTAACTCTGCAGCCAAGCTCTGGTTTGAGTTTAAAGGAAAGAGCCCAGGAGATGGAGACAAAGTGAATAGAATAGAATATGGTGGCCTTGAGGACTCCATGGGAGTTTTTGCTGCAAATTTTCTCATTGCCAAGATTGCAATTTTGGGAGCGATAAACATCAAGACAAGGTTTTATACAGTAGAAAGACAGAAAGTCCATGACATGTAGCTGCACTGGCCCCTTTCCCCACCCAGAGAAGCATCCTTGCAGACAACTTACTTGCAGTGAAATAAATACCATCTCCCATTCGTCGTCCCAAAGCTGTGCTATCGATGACATGGTCACCATGGTAGTTATCAAGGTTGTCACCAGGCCAATCTGCAACAAATATGAGAATATTTACATACTGGAGCCTATCATTATCATAGAAGTTTTACAGATTGGGAAATGGAGAGAGAAAACATTTGTATGTAATAAATGGCCTAAAACAACCAGCCTTAGAACCCACAAGGAAAGAGGTTGGGCTTGTGTGCTGGCCCAGGATAACCTCCCCTTTCCACCACTGAAGACAAAACACTGGGCTAAATAGTCCCAGGAGGGCACATCTCATGGATGATCTCTCACTTTCTTCACACAGTGGCCAATGGTATGGAAAGATCAGGCAATTTGCCCTGCCAACAAACTGGATCAGAAACAGCTTAAATACAGATTTGGTTCTGCCAGGCARCTTCAGGAGATGATCCCGGATTCTCCCGGCCCTGCTGCAACACCCTGTGATGCACCAGTGCTATGGGAGGTTGGTGGACTTCACTCAGCTTGACTCTCCAACACTTCTGTTCAGGGATAAAACTTGAAGACACCCAACAGACAACAAACATCGCACTTCTCAGTAAAGGGTGAACATGTGTGCAAGCAAGGCTGTGCATCCCCACCACTAAGCAATCATCTCTGAGATGGTTCAGCACAACTTTGTGCATGGATGTGACTTCACCTGGGTCTGAAATGGCAACAACTGTGCAGTCAGCATCCAAGCCATGTTGACAGAGCAGTTATAACAGATATTGCAGCTTGAGAAGAGGCTCTGGATGACAGTGGCTGAACTGAGATGGCAGAACAAGACCCAGTCCATCAGCCACTTCCCCCAGCCTCCCTCTCCCTCCACGTGGAAGCACTCAGAAGTCAGAGTGGAGCAGTCAAAAAGAAAATATTGCCTCCATTTTGAAGGTAAAAAGTTCAAACCATCAAAAACTGCCATAGAAATAACTCCAGCTGTAAAGAYCTAAAATCTGGGCTCTCTGTCAAAAAATAGTTCACCATCCTTCACCTCTCCGTTTGGTATCTCAATCTCTGCTGTACCACATGGATTAAAAGGATGCTGCTGCTCTATGTCTCGATCTCACGTACTGTCTAGATCTGAAATCTGTGTGGGAGACTTGGGAAGAAAAGGCCAACTAATACGTAACAGTGAACTAATTATCTAGGATGCACAGGACATCTCTAGACCGATTTCAGATTTACTTAATACCTTGGACAAGCAAATGAAAAACCCCCACATTCACGACATTTACAGAAATCACTTTTGCACAGAAGGAGAGGATTTCTCTTTCTAGTTTAGCCCTCGGTTCCCACCTGCTGTTCCTCTCCTGGCTGCCCACAGACAGACCTGCCAACAGCACAAGAGGTGTCCATAGGACAACAGTGACTTACCCTGAGCCTCCAACTTCCAGGGAACGTGAACAAAGCACATGGGGCAGCAGAAGGGGTCAAGAGATCCAGCTGCCCCAGGTTGAAGAGGACCCCCGAGCCAAGAGGCTGCATTCAAACCACCTGCTAAACCCAACCAACCCATTTCTGCACATCCAAGGAAGGATGGGATTTACTTGCCTATTTAAAAGATGCCTCCCAGCTACCTATAATGGCAAGCCACACTATTTCAAGATATTTCCTCATTAAGGACTCYGAATTAATAAAGCACAAAGCAATGCACATGGACAACTGCACTTTGCCATGGGGCCCTGCATGCAGTAGTCGTTCTGCTCCCCCATCCCGTGGTCAGACCTCTGGGCTGTCTGCCAGAGTGCAACACCAGCACACAAGCCGGATTGAATCTACTTCTCATCCATTTTATATCCCCCAAAGCTGAACTCCAAATTCAGCAGCAACAGAAGACTCTGTCAGCCAGATTTCTTCAGCACAGCCCTAATTCTCCTTGATGTCGCTGCCCTGTGCAGCAGAGAGGTGTCAAGTGCATCTCCATTTCATCATTTCCCCCTCCCATCAGCTCCGATGTATTGCTTCTTGCCCTCCCCCATGCAGCTCCATCTCGGCTTACGATCCTTAGTTCTTTTTGCAGGATTATAGGAGAAAATTGGAAGGAATTGTGCTATTTGCACATACCAGCCTTTCCCACATTCTTTAATCTATATTTGAAGGTAATTCCGCACCGTTGCAAAGAAGAATATTAATTTAATCCAGTCTCTTATCTAAACCTCCTTAGAAAGCTGAGGGAGGTGTAGGGGAGGGAAGAGAGAGACAGAGCAACACATCTGAGTTGTGATGAAAGGTGGACTTTTTTGGAAGAAGGGAAGGAAGGGTGGGTTTCTGTAGGCAAGAACTAACTGATCTCCACCAACACATTCCTCTTCTGGACTTACTCATCCAAACCCACCAGCCACCTGGAGCGTGTCTGAAAAAATACCATTTCCCCTGATGAAGAAACGTATGTTAGACTCAAGAATCGACAATTTATTTTCCAGCAGCAGTCAGACGGCCCCCACCCCCTCTTTGCATTGCATCCCCCCTTCCTGAGGAAGCATAATTTCTATAGTTTCTAGGAGAAAAAAAAAAATAGAGGGCGGGGAGGTCTGTGCTCTCCCTGTCCTGGGGGTGGTACATCTGTTCAGGCTCTGATCCTGCAAGACCTTGTCGCGTGCAGAACAACCAATTTCAGGAGGAGCTGTGCATTGGTAGATTCAGGACTGGTCCCTTAATTACCTATTAG